>PVKM010011575.1:0-32995 GCA_004027735.1 Carollia perspicillata
CCAAGGAGGAACACACCAAGGCACATCATAATTACATTAGCCAAGATTAAAACAAGGGAGAGAATTCTAGAAGCAGCAAGAGATAAGGGGACAGTTACCTACACAGGACTTCCCATCAGACTATCAGCTGATTTCTCAAAAGAGACCTTACAGGCAAGAAGGGGCTGGAAAGAAGTATTCCAAGTCATGAAAGGCAAGCACTTACATCCAAGATTGCTCTATCCAGCAAAACTTTCATTTAGAATGGAAGGGCAGATAAAGTGCTTCTCAGATAAGATCAAGTTCAAGGAGTTCATCATCACCAAGCCCTTACTATATGAAATGTTAAAGGAACTTATCTAAGAAGATAAAAATATGAACAGTAAAAGGACAGCAAATTCACAATTATTAACATCCACACCTAAAACAAAAGCAGACTAAGCAGTCACCTAAAACAGAAGCAGAGCCACAGAAGTGGAGATCACATGGAAGGTTAGCAACAGGGGAGTGGGAGGAGGAAGGGGGAGAAGGTACAGAGAATAAGTAGCATAGACGGTGGGGAGAAATAGACAGGGAGAGGGCAAGAGTACTGTGGGAAATGTAGAAGCTAAAGAACTTATGACACATGGACATGAACTAAAGGCAAGAGTGTAGGTGGGAGGGGGTGTGCAGGGTGGAGGGGAATGAAGGGGGAAATGGAACAACTGTAACGGCATAATCAATAAAACATATTTAAAAAAAAAGAAAGGGAACAGGAGGAGAAAGAGAGTGACATCGATGTGTGAGAAATACATTGACTGACTACCTCTCACACCCCCCATCCCCACCCACTGGGGACCTGACTGGCAACCCAGGCATGTGCCCTGACAGGGAACAGAACCAGTGAGCTTTCGGTTTGCACCCAATCCACTGAGCCACACCAGCCAGGGCTGTATTATATATTTGAATGTTGCTAAGCTAGCAGATCTTAAAAGTTCTCACTGGAAAAAAATGTCTACCTATGTAAAGTGATGGATGTAAAACTGAACTTATTGTGGTCACCATTATGCAATATATACGTAAGTCATGATGTTGCACACCTTCAAGTGTACAGAACTCTGTACGTGAACTGTATCTCAATAAAACAGGGGAAAGAACTTTGGGAATTAAAAATTCAAGTAAACGTCCCCTCTCCCCCGAAATCATTACAGGGTAAAAGTTGAAATCTCCCAAGAAGGTAGAAAAAGTTAACAAATGGCACAGAAAATACAGAGAAAATTAAAGAATCATAAGAAGGTCTAAGATTTGAACATAACAATAATCCAAAAGAGGTAAACAGAGAGGCCATCAAAAGGTGATTTCGGAAAACTTCCCAGGACATCAATTTCCAGGTTGAAAGCACATTGGAGGAAAACAGGCCCATCGATGGACAGGGAGGAAGGAAGAGGTAAGGTGCAGGGAATCGATCAGCTTGGCTCCAGATTCCAGCAACAACGTGGGGACCTGGCACTGCAGCAATGTCTTCAAAATAACGTCCAACACAGACTCCAGCCCAGACAGACAGAATCAAGTGTGACGGAAGAACAGAGACCTTCCAGACATCTGAGGTCTCTGAAAGTCCATCTTCCAAGCATTCTTTCTCAGGAAGTTACTGGGGAATGAACTCTACAAAACGAAGGAGTAAATAAAACGAGAGATAATTTCTCTGTTTAGAGAGAAATGGAGGTTCAATGGAGATTGGAGAACACCCAAAAAGACAGTGTAAAGAGAGCCTAATCTGAGGGCTATGTCCAGATTTGGGGCCGGCTGTCCACAATGGAACAGGCTGAGTTCCAGGAGAGCAATTTTCAAAAAAAAAAAAAATGAAAACTCACATGTAATACCCAGTGCATCTGATGTCTTTTGAAAAGGTCTAGACAACTGTGAACGCATGGAAAACTATGGAGTAGGGAGGGAGATAGCAGCGAGAGAGAAAAAAATTAAACCAAAGAGGAAAAAAAGTTACGCTGCAAAAGTGATCACAGTTGGCTACTGTGGTATGTGGTACTGCAGTACCACGAACAGCTATGAATAATTCACACGACATAAACAGGGACATGACAAACAGTAACATGAACAGATAGTCTGAGGGGAAATAACTGATCTTCACCATTCATTATTATGAATCAACAATTACTGCGAAAAATTGAAAGAGCAAGTAATCTGAATATAGCTGCCTAAAAACAAGGAGGTAAAAAGAAAAATAATCCAGCCAAAGAGGTGCACGGAGTTGTGTCTAGACACCAAAATGTGGGAAGGCTGCTGGGAACAGCTGTTTCTTTGTAACAAATCTTAAAGAAATATTAGATTTTGTCCAGGGATGTCCAACCTTTTGGTGTCTCTGAGCCACACTGGAAGAAGAGTTGTTGTCTTGGGTGCACATTAAATACACAAACACTAACGAAAACTGCTGAGCAAAAAAAAGGTTTCAAGTAGTTTTATGATTTTGTGTTGGGCTTCATTCATAGCCATCCTGGGCCCCATGCAGCCCACAAGCTGCAGGATGGTGTATCCTTTTAATAAAACTAATAACTAAAAAAGAAAAGATGGAAAGGTAAAATAAAGATAACATCTTAAAGCCAGATGACACAGCTTCTTTTACTAATTCAAGTCCCTCCAAGTACCATAGTATGTGTTAGTTACTTTTCCGAATGCTCTTCCACTTGGTTCCCAGAAATCAAGCACAAAATACCAGCCTAATATTATGGATTCACTACATATAGCTTAATGCCCACTATACTACATGTAGTATAATGCAAACTAAAATGTTAACAAAAAAAGAGTAAACCAGGAACAGATGCTGTATGAAATTTATTCTAAGGCGAACTCGGAAGGTTTCATAGTATAATAATATCTAAATTATGCTTAGAGAGTCCAATAGGCTTTTTTCCAGGGAACAGGTGACCAAAATGGGGAACTTTTGGTACAGAGATGTGTATCACCTGCAGGAATGTAGTTGAAAATGGAACTGGAAAGATTAAATGGGAACAGATCACAGAGGACCCTAAACGCCTACCAATCAATTTAGATTTTAATTGCATTGCCTACAGGAATGAAGAAAAAAAAGTCACTGTTTCAAAGAAGTGGGAAACCCCAAACACTGAACACATAAAGCTGCTCAGAATAGGAAGCTGACATTCAACCTTAAATGGAGGAAGCAGGGAGCTTAGGTGAGAGCAGCTCTGGAGATCTAACCACCTGGATTAGAGCAGTCACAGTGAGAGCCAGTGGTCTTCAGGAAACCGTGCGTACTTCATGCGAACAGTCCTAACGTGTTAGGTTCTCAGTAAACCAGAGCGACTCTGAAGGCATCCACACACACACAAATAAGACGGCTACAGTCACTCCTCGGTGAGCAGAAAGGAACCCAGACGGCCGCTCCCGGGCCTGCCCAGTCCCCCAGCGGCACTGTCAACCAGAGGTCTTCGCAAACACCTCTCCAAGCACTTCCATGCTGCGCTTACCATAGTTAAGCCATTATTTGCTAAATAAACAAAATGTGAGTTTATGTATACAATCTTGTATGTTTATTAACATTTCAGAAAACTGTCAAACCGTGTACTACTCTGATTTTAGTTCCTAAAATACTGATCATTAGTTATAAGCTTACTTGGTAAGTTTGCTGTTGTACGCAAATAGTTTAAAAATACAACATACATGCTATTTTAGGTAATGTCTAGGTTTACTTCAAGAAGTTTTAAAATATGAAGTTTAATATTCTTTTAAAAAACACTATTTAAATGGGTTTGTGGCTTTAGTTAAATGGATTTATGACTTACAGAAACAGGAAAGGTGATAGTATACTGGAAGGAAACACATTTAAGCAAAAGAATACCCTTAATCAGTTTATCTGCCAGCCTGGTTAGGTGATGCTTCTTTTAAGAAGCAGGGCTCACAAGTTGAAAGAGTCTCAAACAGGCACACTCAGCAGCACCTGAAACGAGCACTGATGAGGAGCCTGGCACTTCCCATTACTAATAACGGCGAGCCCCACATGCACGAAGCCCCGAGAGAAGGCATACCAACTAAGACATTGCTAAAAAGATGAAATCGGAGCAGCCAAGATTTGTTTAGTGAAACCAAGTTAGTGAGGTGCAGTCAACAGCTCTGGAGGAGGAGCAGCCGCAGCCCTCGCTCCAACCCCACAGAAACCTGAGCAGGGCACACGGCGTTCATCTGCACTCAGCCAAGGTGAAAGCACCCAGGAGCCAAGGAGCAGACAGCCGCTAGAGCCGGCCGGCTGGAGAAGGCACGGGCCTGCGAGTTTCAGTCTCAGAGCAGAACGCCTTTCTCCTTCAGCAGGAACAGTGCAGAGCCACCCTTCACTTCGAGACACCTTCCGCGTCCGCTCGGTGCAGAACCTGAACATGAGACTCGGTTCTGGAGAAGAGCTGCCTCAGAAGGAAGCAAAGGCAAGTTCAGGGGTTCAGCAGCTGGGGGCTGCTAGGCATGCATAGTGAGAGTAAAAATAAATCCTGATTGGTTTAGTACCATAAACTAATTAAAAATACCTATTTAGACCTTAATATCTGTTCAACATCTTATTAGGTACAAGAGTCACAAAAATGGTAAAAACTAGTGAATTCCCAGCTAAGAGGAAGGACAATGATTAAAGTATACGGTAAACCGTTAGAAGACGGGTCAGAGGAAGCGGAATGGATGTGAGCCTAAGACAGGGTAGCTTAGAAATAGGCCCACTATGAAAACCTTGCATGTAATCCCCTCTTTCCCTCTCTTGCGCATGTGTACACACATGCAAAGACACACACGCACACCAGCTTCTGACCACAAGAAAAGCTCCCTTGCTTTCACCTGGGAGGGGAAGTGTCGAAAAGGAACACAAGTATTTAAACAAGTTCCCCAAAATGAGCAGCCTCAGTGACGCAAGTCAGCAGTCCTTTCAAGTCCAAGACAAAGTTTTCACCAAATGGTACAGAAAAAGGGGAAAAGGATAAAGTATTTAAGGTTTTCAGAAATTTTAATGTATTCAAAATAAAAGGTCTGCCCTTCATTCTGGTATCAAGTTCTTCATATATTATGATAAAAAATTATCCTCTTTTGTGGAATGCTGATGATAGTAGATGGTGATTTTGTTTTCAATGTCCTTGTGAGACAAAATAAAATTAGCAGCTTTGTAGCAGCCCTCCATGTGCTGAAACTCCAAATTTAGTACTGTAGTAAAACTTCTCTGTAGCAGTTTCCATAGAGGAAAGGACTGGTCTCAAGCCTGGGACTCAATTGGCCCAGCACCTCTCAACTGTCCCCAGGTCCCCAGCCTCTCAGCAGAGCCTAGATAAGGCCCACTGCCCCCCCCCCACCACAGCCCACTGGCACCTCTGTCACTCAAGACTCCTTCCTGAGAGGAACACACGCTGGATGCAGTCTCCGTGTACATATACAGAAGGTTCACACAGAGCTACCAGATCACGAGCCAGCCCTGTCTCTCTCGCCAGGCCCACACCACACTGATGGGAGATAAGCCCCTGCTCACGAGTGGCAGGGGAAGTGAAGCCCGTGTGCCAAACCATCCCCTAAACAAGGTCAGTGTAACTGTCCTTGGCTGGTTCATATCTCCAGTCTGATATGTACAGGTTTTAGCAAGAACATTTTAAAAGTATTAAATGTGTTATTTATTAAGGACTTCTCACTTTGTCTCTTGCTCCCACAAAACCTTCACTGTCTTCTTCTTTTCTTTCATTTTGGATGTATAGGTGCTTCTTTCCAATACAAATGTGGTCTTTATCAAATTGCATCAGTGAATCTAACACTTGATTACAGCAAGTTCAGACTTCGCCATGCAAAAAGAAAAACACCACAAACTCTGAAATACTCCTAAACATCTCCATCCCTCCAAGCTACTGGCCAGCTTTCTCTTGCCCTTTAGTGTCAACTTTTTGCTTCTACCTCCACACACGCCCTTCCAAGAGTCAATCCCACTTTACCTCAATGTTCTACAGTAAACTCTTTGTTCTCCTGAAGGTTCCCGACGACCTTCCCGTCTCAAATGAAACGGCACTTCCCACTTTCATCATCATCCCTGCCTTCTTGAAACTTTCTTGCCATCATGACATTCACTTTCTGATTCTCCTCCCCTCTGAATTCCCCCTTTATAAAGCCTTTTCCCTGCCCATCTGGTTAGGCACAGAGACAAAGCCGACAGCAGCACCTCATGTAGTGGTACAACACAGAGAGATGCATTTCAGGGAAGGGGTTGCATACATGTGAGGTCCAGAGTGGCTTGAATGGGCATTAATGGAAGTCAAAAGGCAGAGTCAGAATCTGATACAAATTTAGTAGGAAATATTAGCTTGCCATCTTAAAGGCAAGTTATGAGGTCTTGGCAACTCAGCAAAATGTCTACAAAGCAAAGACTTTCAAAGCATATCCCAGATGGAGAGAAAAGGAAGGCTTTAATGTTCTAAATGCCTCATTCCCCTGAAATCTGTTCTCAGAATGGGTTACACTGCTTTCAAAAGCTTTGAAAGTATATTTGTATGATATACAACGCAACACTCAGGGAACTTGTAAATCAAAACAGCATTCAAGTTCAAGTTCAACCCTCAGTTTCCTCATCTGGAAAGTGTGGCTAATGACATCCTACATTCCACCACACTGCACTGAACCTTGAGAAGTGAAGAGAGCACTATAAACTAAACTGGCTTTGAGCCTTAAAGCACTATTTAAACCCACACAATTATTTTGAAAACAGTAAGTGCTACAATCTTCATAGAAATAATGACTGCTTACTTAAGTATCAATAACAGGTGTCACAAAATAATCTAAGGATACATTTGGTTTTCCAATAATCAAGTTAATCTTTTCACTTTAAAGGTCAAAATTAAAATAGTAAAATTCCATATAATTAATGAAGGTATTATATGGAAATCAGGTAATACAAAAATTAACTTATACCATATCAATTAAGATATATAGTAATTTAATAAAATTTAAAATATAAACTAGTAAGAATGGTGGAAATGCTTCTTACAGAGGTTACATTTCTGTACACTTAGTTAACCAGATAAGGAAAAAGAGATGTTTTAGAGATCTACCTTCTTTCGCCCAAAGATTACTTAAAGGATGTTTTAATTTGACCACTACACAATGAACTCTATATTTTTGCATTAGCTACATACATACAATAATTGCTCTGTGCATCTCTAAGTTGAAAAATATTTCTCATTTAATTTCAAATCTATAGTCTCACAAAACAGTTACTCTAAATTAATAAAAATTATACTAGAAAATCCAAACCTGTTCAGGGAATAATCTGCTTCATAAATGTGAAGTCTCTATTAAGCATATAACTCTCCATAAAATAGAATCCAGTTGGTCAAATTAAAAATTAATCCATATGTTCATTAAAAGCAGACATTTAAAGATATACCTCTCAGTTATTTCTTACTTAAACACCGGACTTAAATTCAATTTTCCAAATCACAACTGATACCTCAGAAATACAAGGGATCTTAAGAGACTACCATGAATAATCATATGCCAACAAATTGGACAACCTAGAAGAAATGAATACATTTCTAGAAACATACAATCTTCCAAGCCTGAATCATGAAGAAATACTAAATCTGAAAGACCAATTACTAGCAAGGAGATTGAACTGGTAATCAAAAACCTCCCAACAAACAAAAGTTCAAGACCAGACAGGCCTACTGGTGAATTCTACCAAACATTCAAAGAAGATTTAATACCTATGCTTCTCAACTCCTCCAAAAACTTGAAGAGGAGGGAACACTTCCAAACTCATTTTACAGAGCCAGCATTAACATGATACCAAATCCAGACAAGGTCACCACAAAAAAGTTCTAGGCCAATATGCATGATAAACATAAATGCAAAAATCCTCAGTAAAATACAAGTTAAACAACCCATTAAAAGGATCATACACCATGATCAAGTAGAATTTATTCCAGATGAAGCAAGGATGGTTCAATGTCTGAAAACCAAGGGATGTGTTATACCACGTTAACAAAATAAAGAACAAAACATCTTCAATTACCTCAATGGATGCAGAAAAAGCATTTGGCAAATTTCAACATTCATTTATAATATAAACTCTCAACAAAGTGGGTACAGAGGAAACATACTTCAATAATAAAGACTATACATGGTAAATCCACAGTGAATATCATAGTTAACAGTGAAAAGCTGAAAGCTTTTCCTCTAAGAATAGGACAAAAGAATTCCTACTTTTGCCACTTCTATTCAACTTAGTATTGGAAGTTATACACAGCAATTAGACAAGAAAAAAAAAGGCATCTAAATGTGAAAGTACTAAAACTCACTATGTGCAGATGACATACTATATATAGAAAACCCTAAAGACTCCACCAAAAAACTCTCAGAATAAATACATTCAAGTGAAGTTGCAGGATACAAAATTAATATACACAGATCTGTCATGTTTCTATACACTATAAGAAGTTACAAGAAAAATTAAGAAAACAATCCAATTTACAATTGCCCAAAAAGAATAAAATACCTAAGAATAAATTTAACCAAAGTGGTGAAAGAACAGTACACTGAAAACTACAAGACGCTAATAAAAGGAACTGAAGACACAAATGGGAAGACGTCCCATTCTCATGGATTAGAAGGATTAATGTTAAAATGTGCAGACTGCCCAAAGCAATGTGGATATTCAATGTAATCCCTATCAAAATCCCCATGTCATTCTTCACAGAACTGGAACTAACCCTAAAATTTATATGGAACTATGAAAGACCTTGAATAGCCAAAGGGATCTTGAAGAAGAACAAAGCTGGAGTTATCATGTGCCCTGATTTCAAACTCTACTAAAAGCTATAGTAATCAAAACAGTATGGTACTGGCAATAAAAAGACACACACAGATCAATGGAATAGAATAAAGAGCCCACAAATAAACCCACATATATATGGTTAAGTAATTTACATATTAACACCACCAGCTATTTAGAAAAATGCAATTCAAAATCACAATGAGATTATCACTTCACACCCACTAAATTGACTATAAAAAAACACAGATGATAATCTATGGTGGCTAAATGGGACTGTAAAATAGTGTGGACACTTTGGAAAACAAGTTTTGCAATTCCTCAAAATCTTAAACATACAGTTACCATTTGATCCACCCACTCCACTCATAGGTACATATCCAAGAGAAATCAAACGTATGTCCACACAAAAACTGGCACATGAATGCTCCTGGCAACTTCACAATAGCCAAAAGTAGAAATATCCCACATGTCCATAAAATGACAAATGGATGAACAAACATGGTATACCCCTACAGTGGAATTATTACTTAGGCATGAAAAGAATGAAGTATTGGTACATGCCAGAAACTGGACGGACCTTGACACACGGTGCTAAGTGAAAGAAGCCAGTCAGGACACCAAAAGAGCATTCGCAGCACTCCACTACTTATGAAAGCCCACCTCGTTTACCAACACCTTCTCCTCTGGCTCCAGCTAAGGCTGCCCTCTCTTCCCTTACATGTCCTCTCCATTTCGGCCTTCTAGCTAAGTCCTTCCCCAGGCTCCCTACATGTGTCTACAAAGTTCTCCCTGACTGTACTCTGATTCAGAGCTGACCAGGCAGGGCAGTTACTGATTATATCAGACAGATGGGCACTTACTGAACTGCTACTGCTCCTGAAGTTGTGCTGTGATTGTTTGCCTAAGCTCCTTAAGGACAAGGACATACTTGGGCAAGGGAACATGATGAGACCTAACAGTTACTAAGTACCTGCTTAGCTAAATACTTAACATACCTCACCTTAAAACAAGTTTTAAAGTCTGAGTCTGAGTTTCTTCACTTATAAATCAGGACATTAATACAAAGGCCTGTAGAGGAAACAGTGGGAAAAATCCATGATACCAAGTGAAAACAAAAGCAAAGTATGGAATAGCATCTGTAACATAATTTGTGTTTATTTAAAAAATGGAGGTACAGAGGATGTTTTTCTATAGATTATTTATCACCACCTTTACTTTCCCTACGGCCCTGGAGTAATTACTACTGATAATTATATGGTCACTGTACTGATAAGCAAAGGGAAAAGAAGTTTATTCTTGTAATATCAATCAGATCATCCCACCAACTTAAGGAAGAACTCTGACAATTTTGTACAGTAAACTCAGAAGTTCTGAGAACTGGTTTATTATTTACTGAAGTGTCTGACAACATGACTCACATTCTGAGCTGACACAGCACACCTGGTCCCTGCTCTTCCACTATTTCAGGGAACCAGTTCCTTACTCATCCTGATAAATCAACTTAAAAAGAGAAAGGCATAGCTAGACATTTTGATAAGAAAAAAAAGGTTGTTTATATTTCTCATCTCTAACAATTCCATCTTCGTATACTTCAGGACATAGTAAATACAGCTTAAACACTGGGGTTTCCCTTCCCATTATCCATTCTTCACCATGTTTAAGAAGCAAAAAAAAAAAAAAAAAAAAATCAAATGTTACATTAAGATCATAAGACCTTTATTTAATCACTCCTTCCGGAGCACTGAGAACTACTTTCCCTCATAGATACTGGAAGTTATTATTATTATTAAACAAATTTCCTAAAATAACACACAAATCAACACTTATATCAGATAAGCTAGAGCCCAGGTCTTGTCTGAAACTCCAGTTGCCTGAGGACCGCTCTGGAGCAGGGTTGTCCAACTACGATGCACTTAACGCAAACCCACAAATCAGGCCAACTGCCTATTTTTGTTTGTGCTGCAACCTCAGAATAGTGTGTTTCACGTTTTTTAAACAAGTGAATATTTTGTGACACTATTATTCTATCAGTGTCTACAAATAAAGTTTTATTGAAACACTACCATGCCTCCTCATTTATGGCTATGACTGCTTTCCTACTGTGGGTGGAGTTGATAATTGTAATAAAGACCACGTGGCCTGCAAAGCCTAAAATATTTACCATCTGGACACTTACTAAGTTTTCCAACCCCTGCTGCTCTAGAGGCTTTTGGAAGAAGACAGATCCCTCTCCCCTCTGTACACTGGGTCCACATTCAATGTCACTGATACGACCTGGACTTTAAGTGAAAGAACGTATAATGAAACAAGCTTTCCCACAGGTTAACTGATAAAAACAATAGCTAAGTCCCTACAGCATTTCATCAACATTATAATGAAACAATGTTGAATGAAAACAATGTTATTCAAGGACCTGCTGCATATTTAAATATGGGGGATGAAAAGCTGGAGAAGAGAGGAATTTCTATTTTTCAAATAACCACCCAAGTAATTCCGGTGTAGAAAATGTATTCAGAAAACACTGACCCCTCCAAGGTGCTCAGGAAAGGGGGAGCTGTCGTGGGGAGGCTTCTGATTTTACAGCGAGCACAATGGGCGCACCTAACGAGCAGAGGCTCCCTCCTGCCCACACACCGGGCACAGCAGCCCTGCGTCCCCCTCCCCGAGCGCATGCAGCACGCACTGCCCGGGCTTTAGGCCTTTAGGTAAAAAGTAAAAAGTCCATTAAGCAGAACATTTTAATTTCCTGCATTCAATGAATTTCATTTTACTTTAAAATTTGTGTTTTTGAAGGTAGGCTTTAAAAAGTCCTTCCTTCCATAAGTCCCTAGCTTATGGGCCATATTTTTCTTTTTTATCTTTACAGTTTTACTCTTCACACATAGGCCGGCCTTTCATCCCCCTAGATCTTTCCGCACATGGGATATTAGGTAGGAATCCAGTTTTATTTGCTTCCACGGATGAGTGGTGGTGGTATTGCAGACAGAATGGATCTACCCCCTGGAATAATACGCAGCAGCTCAAAGCAATGAATTAGCAAAGGAAGGGAACTTAAAATCTTCTGCTTAGTAAAAGAGTAGAAAACAAACTAACATCATTTATGTAAGTTAAAAATATGAACACACAAACTACATTGGCAACACATACAAATAATATATGAAAACATTACATTCCCAACTACCCGCTCCAGCTCGACCACTGATTATTCTTACATACCCCAGTTTGACATGTAACAGACCTTTCTAAAAGGGGCTCTAAGCACGAAAGAATTGCGAACAGTGAAGAAATATAAAAACAACATCCTGATTGGGTACAACCAGAGTGTGGAAAAAGATGGCATTATCTATAACTTGGGTAAAAATATGACAGCATTAAAGAGACGAAGGAACCCAAGAAAAGTATTTGGGTGAAAAGAGGTTTATGTTTTAGACATGTTTTGTTTTTAAGTTCCAGTGTTTGGTAGAAAACACTGACTTCAGCGGGCAGTCGAGGGCGGCAGCAGAGAGACCTGGGAGTCATCAGGACTGCCCAGTGTTCTGACGGCCACAGAGCGTCTGAAGATGACTGAGGCATGGACGGCGCTGATGACAGGGGTGCTCTGGGAAAAGTGGAGAGGTGCTGGTTTAGAGCCCAATAAACTGTGGGCAGCAGAGGGGAAATGACTGTGCAAAGTGACAGGGGAGAGAGAAGGCAGTAAAGTAATCCCTGTTCTCATTTATTTATTTTTTTAAATTTTATTTTAATTGTTGTTCGAGTACAGATTTCTTTTATTCCCATCCCAGTCCACCCCCCTGTGCTCCCCCCCATTTCCACCCCCTTAGTTTTTGTCCATGTGTCCTCCAGTTCTCATCTATTGCAAATGGACTGTGTGTGATAACAACTAAATACGTAATTCTGTGTTCCAACACCATATTGTACTTGATGAGCAGTACGCACCAAAGGTTCAAGATAAATTCCTGCAAGCAAACAAAAATCTGGAAAATTACGGTGTCATTACGTGAATGGTGCTCTGTGGAGTTGTGCAGTTCAAGCAGCACTGACCTGTTTTCATTGACAGCAAAATACTGTGCACAGTTTAGAATGTCAATCAAATATTTAACATCTATCACGTGCTAAATAATACATTAGGAAATGCATTTCCTGTGGTTAACAAGTCTACATAACCTCATAATTATACAGAATAGATCAAGATATTACGATGACCTACAGCCTCCCTAGTCCCCTACCCCCCCAAAAAACACCTAGTTAGTCTGGGGTGAGAGATGGCTTCCCAAAAAAAGGCAATTTTAATCTTAAACAAAAGAAGCTGTCCTCGAACTATGCTCTTTCCAGAAAAACACCTTTATAACATACTATATATTACCATAATATATATTAATATAATACATAGTATATATACTATGAAATATAATAGTAAATAGTATTATAAATAATAGTGCTACATTTATATATATTTACACTATTTTTATATAATTTTAGTAGTACATGGTATACTTCATGGTAGTTGTACCATACTTATACTACTACAGTTTTTATTTAAATAACACCAGCCACTGATCCCCTCCCAAGTCACAGGCATTAAGTAAGGAAAACCTGACCTTTTGGGCATCTATTCCAGAAGAGTCTAAGTTATAAATGTCTATTCCACTTGGAGCTCTCCCATGAAGAATCTTCATTCCCTCAAAAAGTATAACATCTTATGACTTCAAGATCAAATTTCTAAAAACCTAAAAATACGTCTGTAACCTACGGTAAATGAGAGATTTCATGTCACAAAACTAAGTTTTGACACAGACGTGTATATAAGAGACTCATTTATTTCAAGCTCTGAATTCAGTTTATGTAATAAAAGGAGACCTAAAACATCTTTTGCCTCACATCTCACTTGGAATGAGACAATCTAGTGATATTAAAAGCAGATACTGAAATGAAAAGGTTTATTCCAAAAAAAACCACCCCGAAACCAAAAAATTCTCAAGGGACCATAAAATAGTTTAAATCAACCTGGTTGCCTGATCCTAACATAAAGCTCATTAAATCTGAGATTTACCACCTATTATACTCAAACGAGAAGTTATCCCGTACTTACTTTTATTTATTTACAATAAATGTCTTAAGGTAAATGCATTTTCTGACCCAGTGTAACAATCACTAGAATAACCAAATACCTGGGCATGTAGAGTCTTTAAAACGAGACTGTACTTTCTGCCCTCCGACAGCAGCTACCCTCACCACCCACCCAGAGTGCCATCAACCCTCTCCTATCGGAGCTCCAAACCACAACCACCCAAACACACTCCCACAAAACAGCAAGATCTAGGACAATGATATAAAACTGGGACTCTCCGCTGCGTGGGGCTCTTTCACTCACCAACCATAGGATTTCCAGCTCGTGTCAGAGCAGCACAGTACAGTGCTGTGTTCAAAGGTGGCAGTCATGTGGTTTCTCTGGTTAATGGTGACTACAAACGTGCCCCCCCACCCCCAGAACTGAATGGCACTGGTTTAGAAAAGGCAACTTTTAAAAATGGAAAAAAGTATGAGAGATGAATATACGGCATTTACATTTTCTCCCTACTAGACTCAAAATATTTCACCTGCAAATCCAACAGAAATTTGTGAAAAGTAGAAATGTACAATCTGTAAGGCAGTCAATTTATATCTTACTACAGCCAACACATGTAATATATTCCTCTGATCTGGCTTGACCTATAATCACGTTAGAATTAATATGTATTTGGGGGTGGAGGGAGAGTGAAGCAGGTCAAGGGGTTCGATTGCATGGTTACGATGGAGACTGGACTTTTGGTGGTGAGCACGACGTAGTACATACGAATGTCAATTTACAATACTGCATGCATGAAACTTACACAGTGTTATAAACCAACGCAACTGCAATAAAAATAAACTTAAAAAGAAATTAATATGCATATACTCAAAGTATACCTATTCCAAAATCAGCAAAGGGGTTAAAAATATAAAATCTAAAACAATTATATTTTCTAATTGCAAAGTGCAGATGATATGGCTCAAAAATAGTACTAGTCTCCAAATGTCAAGATAAATTTTAAATAAAATTCCTTACTCATATAGCAGATAAAATATGAAAAACTAGAAATTTAAGATGAACTAAATTTGTCCCCATCTCTCATTATGGCAAAATCATTATCTTTATATCTTTTCAATTTTTTCCCAAATAGTTCAATCACATCTCTAAAAGTAAATATTGTTATAAACGTATAAAAGCTGGAGTAGCCTAAAAGTACTGCTTTCTAATGGCTAATTCTTATTTTTAAAAAATGTCAGGGGCCTTTTAAGCCACTTCAGCTTTGGACCAAGATAGAAAAACAGGGACCAAATTTACCCTGCCACCTTAAACAACTAAAAAAAACCCCAAATATACGAAACAACAGTTTCTAAACACTGGGCATCAGGCAGCTCAGGGAAGTGATTCTTGAGAGAGATACAGACAGAGAGACACAAGGGAGAGAGAGAAAACAAACATCAACAACAAAAAACCCACAAGAAGACCTACAATTGCCCCTGTGGCACAGGGAGAGAGAACCCAGGTGGCTCAAGTTCACAAGAACTGAAAGGGCGAGCTCTGCAAGCACAGCAGCCCCTTAAATCCGTGGGGGTCCCCCTCACGGAGCTGGCTGAGTGGTGCACAGCTGGGTAGTGCCTGTGCGTGAGGAGCGACACTACAAGCTGCTAGGGAGAGAACACCCAGCAGGAACAGAGGGCGCAATCCCCTGGGGCTGCCAGCGTTAAAAGTGGTTTGTGTTCCCACTAGTTAAGGGAGGAAAAGTCCTTTAATTCCCAGCACAATGTATAAAATACTCAAAATAGTATTGTCTCAGCAGAGGGGGAAAATTAGCCTTAGTAACTGTTCTGATTACTCCGATCAAAGTGTAAAAAGCAAGTCTCAAAAGGATAAGACTACTTCCAAGTAACCTTAACTGCATCTCAACTTAACTGCAATTTCAAGAGTATTTAAGAATGTAAAAATATGCAGCACGCAAACAGTAAAATTCACAATGCCTGGTATTCATTTAAAAATTACCGGATACGGAAAAAAGTCTGAAAATGTGAGGAGAAAGGTTCGCGTAACAGAAATAGATCCAGGTGTGACAGATAATAAAATAATTAAACTACTATTCTGCAAGTTCGAAATGATAGACAAATGCCTGAGGATGTCGGAGTGATGGGAATTACAAAGATCCAAAATCAAGCTTCTAAATATTTAAAAAGTACATCTGAGATTTTTTTTTAAAAAGGATGAAATCAACAGCATATTTGATGTTGCAAAGAAAAATGAATAAACTTGAAAATGAAGCAGTAGAAATTATTCAAAATGAAACAGACAAAAAACCCTAAAACTCTGAACAAAGAATCAGTTAATTGTGGAACAACTGGAAACAGTCTGATATGCAAAGGGGGAAGAAGTAGAAAATACATTTGAAAAAAGTTAGTGGCCAAAGAATTTCCTAAATCTGATGAAAACTATAAACTTATCAATCCAAAAAACTTAATAATCCCCAAGCACAAGAAACATGAAAAAACCCATACCAAGGTAGATCATAATCAAACTGTGAGAAATTAATAATAAAAATTAAATTTTAAAAGCAGCAAAAGGAAAATGTACAGAACAAAGATGACAGCAGACGTCTCATAAGTAGTGAAAGCCAGAAGACAGTAGAGCAGCATCCTTAGCTACTGAAAAACTGTCACCCTAGTATTCTAGCCCCAACAGAAATGTTTCAAGAACAAAGTCAATTTAAAGATTTTTTTCAGCCCTGGCTGGTGTAGCTCAGTGGATTGAGCGTGGGCCTTCGAACCAAAGGACCGCGGTTCGATTCCCAGTCAGGGCACATGCCTGGGTTGCAGGCCAGCTCCCAGCAGGGGACGCACGAGAGGCAACCATACATTGATATTTCTCTCCCTCTCTCCTTCCCTTCCCCTCTAAAGATAAATACATAAAATGTTTTAAATAAAAGGTTTTTTCAGACATAGGAAAATTGAAAGATTTTATCACCAGCAGATCCAATGGTAAGAAATGTTAAAGGCAGTCTCTTAGGTGGAAGGACTTGATGGCAGGTATATCGGAACGACACAAATAAATAAAAATACCAAAATGGTAATAAATTTGAGGACAATATAATTCTAGTTCTTAAATCTCTTTAAAAGACATTAAGTGTTTAAAGCCAAAACAATAGTAAAACACTGAGGGGATTCTGACATGTAGGACTAAAATTTATGGTTAACAGCAGCCCATCAGCTGCAGGAGGGAATGCTGGAGGACCTTGCACCGTAAGGAAGGGGTATTACATCACCTGAAGGCAGACTGCGATATGCTAAAGATGTATTCCATAAACTCTAGCAACCACTAAACTAGCAACCACTAAAAACAAACACAAAGTTAGAGCCAGTAATCCAACAAAGCATGATCATTAAAAAAAACAAAACAAAAACTCAGCACGAAAGAAATCATGAAAAAAGGAGACAGGGAACAAACCTCACAAATAGTGAGATTTAAACCCATTCGCATCAACAATCACATTAAATGTAAATGATCCAAACATTCCGATTTAAAGGCAAAGATCGTCAGACTGGAAAAGAAGCAAGTCTCAAATATATGAGCCTTAAAAGAAATCCATACTAAATACAGGTATACCTCGTTTTACAGAGCTTTGCTGTATATTGTACTTCACAGATGTTGCATTTTTTACAAACTGAAGGCAATGTTCCCATCACCAAGATGTTTACTTCCAGTGTCTGGAATAGAACCGGCAGTGTCTCTGGGGTATGCCAGTACGTAAAAAGCCACATGCCAGCTGCAACTTTAAATTAGACATTTACTAATCGATATTAAAAGCTCCTTCTGCAGGGATTTAAAATGTATCAACTTGAAGTATAAAGCAACACACATTAATGGACAGGTGGAAAGGGAAATTTTCAAAAGAACAGTAAGAGTTACATTTCTCAATTCTCCACATTAATCACTAGAGTCCGTCTTCTACTGAAACTAAATACCATGTATTATTTAATTCTGTATGTGTCAAAAGTTTCTCAAAAAACTAAGGTTGGTAAAAATGCTGCTCTTCAAACAAGCCATTCTTACTCAAATCAGATGTAGGCTACTTCATTAATTGAAGAAGCAAAACAAAGGTCAAAATCAAAACCAACCAACCAACCAACCAAACAATATGTCCAATGCTTTATAAAATACAAGACGACATATGATTATTTAACATACCACAAATCCTTTGAATTTAAAGTTGGGATCAGCCCCACGGGTAAAAATAGAAAATACATGACAAGTTGGACTTGGATAAAGCAGGCAACATTCCCAAAATTTAGTCCTTCCTCTCTTCAGAAGCAGGAAACGTATTACTAAACATCTAACAGTTAATGCATTACTAATATCCTGAGATGCTTAGAATTCTGAGGGATTTTTTCAGTACTGGTGGCAGGCACTCTCTGGTTAAGCCCCTCAGTCTAAACAGAATGCTTGGTTAGATACCCTGTTTAAGTCCTGGCTCCCAAACTCTGTGTGTGAGCACCGGCAAGTTACTTAACTTCTTTCTGCTTCAGCATCCTCATCTGCAAAATGGAGGGGGGGGAGAATATAGCATGACTTTTTTAAAAGAATGCTTTAGTGTAGCTCAGTGGATTGAGCACGGGCCTGTTAGCCAAACAGCCGAGGTTCGATTCCCAGCCAGGGCACATGCCTGGGTTGCAGGCCAGTTCCCAGCAGGGGATGCAAGAGGCAACCATACATTGATATTTCTCTCCCTCTCTTTCCCTTCCCCTCTAATGATAAATAAATAAAATCTTAAAAAAAATAAAGAATGCTTTAATAATAGCTAGTACGTATTGAGTGCTTATTAAGAGCTGGGCACTGTTCCAAGTGCTTTACACCCAATATACTTCCAAACCCTAAAAGCCTATAGAGTAAGCCCTCTTACCACCATTTTACATATAAGGAAACTAAGGTACAGACGGTTGTTCCTCCCAACTTTACATATCTATTAAGTAGGGAGCTAGGATTGTACCTCCACTGATTTCAGAACCTGTCATCTTAATACATATGCTAAACAAGTAACTCCTACATAATGTTTTTTCCAAAATTGCCCGTCTTGCTCTAGACTGTGAACTACTTAACTGTAAGAGCTTTATCTTCTTCACGTTGAGTAACCCCAGCATCTCACACTAAGACAACACAAAGCGGATCAATGAAAATCTGCTGAGCGAACAGGTTCTGGGCACAATCCTGTTAGTCACGCGTTACTCACGTGTATAGCAGTAGGAATCAGAAGACTGGTGCTGCATCCCCGACCACGCTAGTCCTTAGCTGTGCCATTTCAGGAAAAGTCACATCACCTCGCTCCATCTGAGCGCTCTCACTTGTAGAGTGAGGAACAGGAATTGAACTAGATCTAAGTTCCCTTTCAGCTCTAACAGTTCCAAGAAAAGACAGTGTCACTCTTTTGGGGAAAGAACAAAAGAGTTGAGTCTGACCAGCAGAACCCAAGGGCCTTGCAGCTTTAGGAGTAACATTTAGAGCCCTTTTGTTTTCTGCTTAAAACCCCTTGCTCCCCCAGACCCAGAGGTCTGACAGGGACTGGACCTAGACTCCTTGTTTACATGCATAGCCCAATACAGTCAGCACCCAACATGTGGGGAGATAGCTGATGTTTAACCAGCGATGTGCCCTGACTGATGTGGCTCAATGGATTGAGCACTGACCTGCAAACTGAAAGGGTTGCTGGTTCGATTCCCAGTCAGGGCATGTGTATGTTGGGGGCCTGTGAGTTGTTCCTCTCCCTCTTTCTCCCGTCCTTCCCCTAGCTCTAAAAATAGGGAAATCTTAATTTAAAAAAAGTGAATGCATAAAAGATGAAAACATGAGACCAATAGTGAAATGAGAAAGTACTTTTTCATGCGGCACCCTAAATCAGTTGTTTCCTACATCCCATAAATGGATGGCTCATTTTCTAGGTGGATCACAGATATTCCCATTATCTTTGATTACAAAAACCGTGCTTTAAGGACATTCACAAGACTCCGAAATGCTTACTTCTTGCTGTTTCAGTGTGCTTCACCTATATCCTAAACAGCCTTTATTTCCAAAGGCCCATGCAAGATAAAAAGTAATCTTCACATCAGTAGTAAAAGCTCAAAATTTGTTTCTGAAATATGCATCTTGTCTATGCTGCAAACCAGATTATAAAAGCAGCAGCTGCAAAGGTTATTAGAAATAGCTCGAAACGCAGATGAAACTGGTGCTGAACCTTTCCCCCCTCTTTCCTAATGCCTTTAGGTATAAAGCTATTGGATGCTGAAATTAACCTTTTATTTTGAGAGTTATTTCTGTAGATTATGCACAGAACAACACAATGAAATTGAATTCAGTCTCAATTTACTAGGGTTCTTCAAACAATCATTTATGAATTGATAAGGCTATACTCACTTTAATCTTTACCCTAAGATTTCCCATCTCTAAGTCTGAAATATGAAAACATTTCTAAAACTGAATGACTATCTTTTTATTTTACTTTATGAATTTATGATGGTCATAAAAACATAAATCGAGACCAGATGTACAATATGCTACATGCAAAATATGCATGACTTCCTTGGTTCTTACCCTGGCCTGTGTGTTTTCTTTTAATGCCTGGGCCTCCCCCTGGAGATAATGATTTCAAGTAAGTGATTAACTGAATACGCAAAACCTAAAAATGTTAAAACATTATTAGTCTAGTATCTTCATCTAGTCTTTTTTTTCCTAAATTTTACGTATCAATTGGAGTAGTGACTGCTTATATTGATTTGCAAGAATTGTAGGGAATACCACAAGTCTTAAAACAAAATTCAACATAATTTCACTTTAATTTTAAAAAGAAATTCCGTAACTTAAGGGAAGAGAAAAGGGACTGTGAATCTCCTTTAAAGCTTCTAAGATATTGGGCCCAAGTCGGGGAACCCCAGAGCCAGCTTTAAGTGCACCTGTCTGCAGTCACCCCCAAAATTGAGTTTCGGGTACACGTTCTCCTCATACATTACTACCAAGTTAGAAAAGAAGCAGGCAAAGCAGAGTCCCTGGTCTGCTCTTCTGATTACATATTAGACATACTGATCACAACTACAAAGCTATGGGCATTATTATATTTAGGGAATTGTCCAAATACTGTATTTAAAGAAATTTCCCCTGAAGTTAATTCTCCCACTATAGCTGCAGAGGTTCCTGAAGTGGACAGGAAAGATATTAAGAAAGTAAAACAATTTGACATGTTTTAGAAAAGTCACCCTAAATGGTGACAAATATTTGTCCCTTGAAGGAGAATTTGATAGGGGTTAAAGTTGCCAAAGTTAAGTGATCTGCACAAGGTCACAACACCTGTAAGAAGCAGAGTTAAGACCTGAATTTACATTTGTGAGACTCAAAACCAAACTTTTATTGGACCAAAGATCACCGTAGGACTATAGAATAATGAAGCTGTGAGGGGCTCATACATGGGCAGGATTTGCCCAAAGACATTTCAAGAAATGTCTACATCCTGGTGGCTGGTGGCTCTCACTGGGTAGAGCGCTAGTCTGCAAACCAAAAGATCACTGGTTTGATTCCCAGTCAAGGAACATACCTGGGTTGAAGGCCAGGTCCCCGATTGGGAGTGTATTTCATATTGATGTTTCTCTCCCCCTTTCTCCCTCCCTTCCCTTTCTCTAAAAAGTAAATAAAATCTTTTAAAAAAAAGTTTTAAAAAATGTCTGCACATAAACTAAGAATTAACCTACTTAAGTCACCTATCAAGTTTTTTTTTTTTTTATGCCCTGGCTGGTGTAGCTCAGTGGATTGAGTGTGGGGTGCGAACCAAAGGGTCACCAGTTCAATTCCCAAACAGGGCACATGCCTGGATTGCAGGTCAGGTCCCCAGTGGGGGCCACATGAGAGGCAACCACTCACTGATGTTTCTCTCCCTCTTTCCCTCCCTTCCCCTCTCTCTAAAAGTAAATAAATAAAACCTTAAAAAAAACACATTAAAAAAAAAAGGTTTTTTTATACAGCCCTGGCTGGTGTGGCTCTTTGGATTGAGCACTGGTCTGCGAACCAAAGGGTCACTGGTTCAATTCCCAGTCAGGGCACATGCCTGGGGTGCACGAGAGGCAACCACACATCGTTGTTTCACTCCCTCTCTACCCCTCTTTCTAAAAATGAATAAATAAAAAGCTTTCTTAAAAGTTTTTTTCATATAAAACTTTCGGCATCTTAAATCAGCCTCTTCACAGCTGTGCCTGTTTTACTTACCCTCCCCCCAGCCTTGCTACTGTTGTCGCTGCTTCCCGACATCCTTCTGCGGGGCATTAGATTTAATGCGTTGTTTAACGACTGCCTCAGGATGGCTTCCAGGCCTCAGGTGGCTTTCTGAATCCCTGTTTATCTGTATCTTCCAACCTGACTCTGTAGTAACATTCTCAAAACAAGGGAAAACCATTTATCTAAAATAATAAACCAAATTAAATTCATTAATGAAGGTGTTCCAAAGGTGTCTAGAAAATAAGCTTCCCCAATGGAATAGTCTATTAAATTCTTAGTTTTAATATATGACTGTTAAATAGCTCACTTTCAAGGGAGGCACATAACATACTACACAATACTCATTTTTTTTAGATTAAAACAAGCAGCACAAAAATTATATTTAAAAAATACAACATAAAAAATACATGTCTCAGGCCCCAGCTGGTGTGATTCAGTGGACTGAGCACCAGCCTGCAAATCAAAGGGTTGCAGGTTCGATTCCCTGTCAGGGCACATACCTGGGCTGCAGGCCCGGGTCCTCAGAAGGGGGCACGTGGAAGGCGACCACACACATTGATGTTTCTCTCCCTCTCTATCTACCTCCCTTCCCCCCTCTAAAAAATAAATAAATAAAATTTATGAAAATAAAAAATAGGCGTCTCCACTTTCTACTCGGCAGAGAGAGAGGAGTTACGGAGAGTAAAAGGGAGTGTTGTGAGACAAACAGAGACTTGGAGGGAAAAGAGGAGGAAAAGAGACAGTAAAAAAAGAGACAAAGGAGATGCGGTGCTACGCAGTTAAAGTAAATGTCAGCCTTTTATTTTTTCCTTTCCAGTTGTCTACACCCCAGGAAAAACACAGTCCCTTCTCTCTTACTAAAAACTCATGTGCTGTTCCACCCCCGGGCAATGACCAGAAAACACAACTCTATTTTTGTAAGTGTTCCTTATTCAGGCAAATCATTCACTGCTCCTCCATTCATCCAGTAAACATCGGAGCAGTCACCGTGTTGCAAGCACTGCGCTGGGTGGCTACACAGTCCCTATTCTCACAGAGCTTCAAGGACTGAAGAAACTCCAACCGCCAGGTCCGTAGAAGCTATCATTGTAAGGTTTCTTCCTTTAGAAACCAGTTTCCATTTTGTTAAATTAGTCAACATTAGTGTCACTTGGACCCATTCTCTTTAACTACCAAATCAGCTAGTTTAGAGGTCGATCAAGCTGTACTAACTGGCCCCTTACCCTGAAGTCTGGTCAAACAAAAAGGTCAGTTTCTTTGGGTATCTGTGGTCATGTTCCTCCAAGCAAGCTGTGGGCAGCCAGCAACAGTGTGCAACGTGAGAAAAAACACAGCACACGTGCAGAGAGGAGAGGGAGGAAGAATCCCTGGCTTCTGCTGTTTCTGGTACCCAGGACATTTCAGTTCTTGAGTTACCGGTCACATACTCGCATAACCTTATAATCATCTCACCTTTCTACTTCAATGAGTTAGAATGTCGTTACTTGCAGCATAAAGACTCTCAACTAAGAACAAAAGCGGTGTAAGACTGAACTCCCTACCTCTCCCTACAGTGCAGTGGCGAGAACACAGGCCCTGGAGCCAGACTGACTGGGCTCCCCTCCTGGCTTCTCCACCTACTAACTCTGTGTAACTTAGGCCTTGATTCCACCACCTGTAAAAGAAGGATAACAGGACCTACGATAGGGATGGTTTACATTTTAAATCAGTTGCTACATTGAAAGCCTTTAGAACAAAACTCAACCCACAATAATTGCCTAACAGGAGTTAGCTATTACTGCTTGCATTGTTCCATTACCAGCCCCTCTGTGGGGGATCTAATGCTTTGATTTGCTGATGCTCCAACAGTGACCAGGCATCTGGAGTCACACGTTCCCTTCTGAGTGACACAGACAGAGCGAGCAACCAGCAAGGACATGCTAAGGCAGGGACGGGGTCCACATCAAGGTGAATGGAGAAGGGTAATGAGATAGGGCAAAGAGAAAAAGCTGTGGCCATAAAAAACAAACAGAAAGGAAAAGCAGTGACTGTTCTCCCATGAGGCACTTCCACACAACCCAAACCTGCCTCTGCTCCACTGTTTAAGTTACACTGCTCTTCCTTCTGTTCGCTGGTTTTCTAAACCTAAAGATATTTACATGCTTGTAGACTCAACAGATGCTTTCGGCTTGTCAAAAAAAATTACTCTGGCATAAGCCTTACAAGTCTTCATTATTTGTGATTTTTGTGTGCAGTGGGGATGGGACAAGAAGGCTCCTGACACCTGTGAACCCTGAATCCATTTATAACATGCAGTGACTGGTCCTCTCCATGCCCACTGGTGGTCCTGTCCAGGGGACATGAGAAGAGATCATGTGAAGGTCTAAGACAAGTTTGAGCACCATCCCGAAAGGCTCACTGAACTAGGACTAAGCATGACCTGGAGATCAAGCACCTGCATTTAAGAAGAGTCATGTGCAGCTTAACCACAGGGACAAGTTCTGGGAAATGCACTCTTAGGTGACTGTGTCATTGTGTGAACACCGTAGAGCGCACCGACGCAAACCTGGGCAGCTACCCGCCCAGGCTATACGCCGTAGGCATTGCTCCTAGGCTACAAGGCCTGCATAGCATGAAACACAGTAAAGACGGCATATTTTTTTACAGCAAACTTTTTTTATGAGTAGAAAAAGTACATTCTAAAATAATAAAAAGTATAGTAAATACATACACCAGTAGTATAGTCATTTATCATCCAGTATTATATACTGTATATGATTTTATGTGCTACACTTTTATACGACTGGCAGTGTAGTAGGTCTGTTTACACCAGCATCACCACGAAAATGGAATTTACCACACTGTGACATCATGACGGCTACACTGTCACTAGGCAGGAGGAGTTTCTCAGCTCCATTCTGATCTTCAGGGCCCACCATTATGAATGTGGCCCACTGCTGACCAGAGCGGCATTACTCAGTGCGTGGCTGTAGGGGTTGTAAAGGGACCAGGAAGGAGTTTTTTGAAATGGTTTTTCCTAATATATTTTCTTGGCAAAGTACCTTTTAAATTACTCTATACCCAAAATTCCAGGTGTGCTGCTCACTGGAGAGGAGGCAGACGAGAAACATGCACGCAGCCTGTCCACACTTACAAAGCCAGGGCTGCTCTACAGCAATCTGGAACAGCAGTGAGCTCTGGGGCCCCTCTTCCCAGGAACCCAGACCCAGCCGGGCAGGATCAGGCCATGCCAGTGGTCTCCAACCGTCTGCAGGACCGGTTTCTCCTTTTCTTTTTTTTATATTCTCTCCCAAATGTTTCTTATTTGTACTAAGTAGCAAATGAGGCCCATGGGGAAAAACAAGACCCTACTTCTAACCTCAAGAAAACTAATCTCTTCTAGTCCCCCCCCTTCTGTTCTTCTTCCTTTACCTTCTCTCATTAGCTCAGCTCCGATCTTTCAAAGGCCTCTGCCTCTACTCCCTAAACCTGTAAGCACTCTGATCTCCGCACTTTTGTCCCTTTTTTAACCTCGAGAGGGAGAAACTACCCCTCAGTTTACTACCATATATTTACTTATAGATACCTATACATTTATCAATATATAAATAATATATAAATACTTGTTAAAATACAAATATATTTATAAACATATAAATCCCTACATATTTAAAACTAGCTACAATCGCTAGAGGACTTTTATCCCCCATCCCAGGCAAATCTGCTAATCTCTCTTCCCCCAGTTACGGGTCAGTTTTTCTCTCTTCCTCAGGTGTGCTGGGACAGGGACAGGGTTGGAAATCACGGCTCTCCATGACAGAGGTTTAGATGAACGGGAGTTATGATTAAAAATTATAAACAAATTTGTATCTCAGATCACAGTGAATCTCATACACAGTGTCTTGCTCACTAGCTGTTTGGTGTTCTCTGACGTCGAGAACACCTGCTACACTTTTGTGCCTCCACACAATCTACTCAGCTCTGTGCGCACGGACACACAAATGTTCAGTTGGTAACTTCAGTCAAATAAAATACTAAGCCCTTTTTTTCTGACGGCGGCTGTTACTCTAATATTTCATTGCAAAGGTAACTTACATCTGTCCGTCATGCAGCACTCCAGTGCCTTTACCAGCAAACACTTCAACCAGCATTGGGAAATACCCAAATACTCACCCCACAATGACCTCGTTTTCTTGTGTTGTAGAAGCGATCTAAATGTCTAGACTTGGTATACTGTGTATTTTCTTAAGATTAAACCTACAATGAAAACCTGGAAGATGAACTTATATAAAATGACAAATTGCTTTGTTTTTCCACCAATGAAAGATTAAAACAGCCTTTATTTGTGGTTTAATCACTTCAACTTGACAGTAACTTCTCGGTGACTTATATTAAAACCTAACGAAATGCACGGTAACACAACACAGCTACTTCTAGTCAAAGGCTCTCGTTTGTTTCAGTAATATTTCAGGTTTTAGGCATCTCCTGCTGTTAGGCACAAGAACAAAAATAAAACAGTCAGAATTTAAAGGACAGTCTGTCGGAGTGACTAAGGCCTCCAACAGTCGTAACTGAGTGTGACAAATGATGTAAAGAGATACGTACTAAGTGTCACGCCACAGCTTCACCACTTAAGAGCCAGGTCTTAGGCAAGCAACTCAAGCTACACTGAACAGTAGTCCAGACTATCTGAAGTCACTGCTCTCTGCTGCTGCTTCATTGTTTTGGATAAAGTAAATACACAGACTACTGGACACACATCATTTTACCATGTAATTACTAAAATTCATTCCAAAGTCAAATATAAATTACCTTAAGGTTTTCTCTGTATGTGGATTGTTCTGCATTATTGGTGGTGTTTCCTTTAGAGCAAATCACCATGTTATGTCTGCACTGAAATTCCGTCCCCTGAAGAAGTCTGAATAACATGTGTAATTATTTTCTATAATGAGTAACAGCCCCTTTCTAAACTGTTTATTGACAGCTCAGAGAGGAAAAAACTTCCTTCAGCAAGAAAAATTTCCCCTCTCTAAGAAATGCAGCCCCCAAACCTGCTGTAGTGGGTTGAGATACAGTGAAATTACATCTCATTTTAGGTCATTTTTACAGAATAAGAAACAAAAGAATTTTAGTAACTGGAGTTTCAAATATACACCGAAGAATGATTATATCACTACTCCACTGTGCTGTTTGGCTTATGTGTCGCCTTCAGTCCAAATATTTCAGCTATCAGAATTAAAAATCATGGCAAAATTATTACCCCATGGAAGCATCCACCAAATCAAGGGAACGGAAAAGCACTCTCTCTGCATATTCACATCACACAGACTTGGGAGTTTACACTGTATAGACAGATCTTTGAACCATCCCGGGGGTCCCAGGGGGACTGGGAGGAGACTGGCAGCCCGCCTTCCAGACCACTGAGGGTCCCTGCGTGTTGGCCTGAGCTCTCACTCGCTGCTCCTGCTGGGAAGAGGCAGAGACCGAAAACACTTGCTGCTCCCTTCCATCACGGCAGTCGCGGGCCACCTTCGCTTCAGGTGGACAGTCCCGAAGCAAGCGGACTGCAAGGACGACTAAGAAATCCGGTTTGTTGTCTCTGAATGTTCCGGAGGCATTACAAAGCATTCCTACTTTTACCCACAAACTTCCCTTCACAGGAAGTTCGGGTAGCATGTCTATCATTTTGGATAGCATGTCTATGTTTTTTCAAAATTTTGACATATAATAGACATAGGTATCTAGATATAATAGGTACAGTGATATACTATAGATTATATCCAGATAGATAACAGAAACGTTATATAAAGAAATGTCGGTGACTCTGTAAAGCAAAAAAAAAAGTTTAAAAACTATTTCTGTAATCTTTATTTTTATAAATTAGAAACTACAGGAGATATTCTTGAAGTACAGGCCAACTGTGGTGGTATACTATTCTTCTGCTTAAAACTCTCCAATTGCTTTCTACTGAAATTAACCATCTATGGCTTCTGCCCACCTCATCTCCGACCACTCTCCTCCGCATGCACAGTGTCCAGTCACCTGCAATGTCCTACTCATGGCAGGGTCCTTGTCACCACCCATGGCCATCTCCCAAAATGGCACCTACCAATGGCCAAACCTGCCCCGTCACCTGCTCACTAGGCCACTTCCCTATTTTAATTTCTTTGTACTATTTTCTGAAATACTTTTGCACTTTTTAAAACTGCCCCTCCCTGCATATGAATGCAAGCTCTGTGAGCACAGGACATCATTATCGTTTTCGCTATCTCCAGTACCTGGCACAACAGGAAATGCCCAGTAAATGTTAGAATGAGCCAGTGAATGTGGTGAGAAGCAGCTGGTTACAGCTATAGCCTAAGTCAAAGGGCCACAGAATGGAATAAACCAGGGCAGGCACAGGCCAAAGTACTGGCAGTGATGTCAGTGATTTGGATTGCTCAGCCTGGCTCCCCAGGATAAATAGGCAGAGAGCACAGGTGGACAGGTAGGAGACTGCCCCACCCACCCCAGCTGAGTCACTGATAACCCTGCCAGGCCTCAAGGCACTAGCAAAGCTAGCAGTAGGATTTAACTGGAACAAAAATCTGTTATTAGTATAGACAATCCTCCTGACGCAAACAGTGTGTCTTCGTATATTACATATTTTAAAACTCATTCAAGGAACATAATCCCTAAGCTACTGGGCTTGGTAAACCTTCCCAGGTTAGGCCCATAACTCATACACGGAGTCTGGGTACACGTAAGCGTATCTCTTCGAGAAATGCCCAGTGTCACAAACTCTTTTCTGGCTCTAGTGAGCACGTCAAGAAATAATAGAAAAATTCACCCAACTGGCTAGCTCTCCCCGCCCCTAAGAAACAGGAAGGGGAGGGAGCTCAGCAGGGTGGGAGAAAGCCAGAAATGAGATTCGACTTGTAAGTCCGCTCAACAACAGGAGAGCATTTCTCTTTAGGCACCTCCAGGTCCCGCGACAGTCAGGAAGTGCTACTTCCTCAAACCCCGCACTACACGAGGGGCTTGTCGGATGTCAGAGACGCTTTAGCGCCGAGATGACTGCTCTGGAGGGGCTACCAGGTGGGGCGGTTTAGATCTCAGGGTCCAGTGAGACTCGGCCTGAGTGCAGAAAGGTTTCCAGAGCGGCTCTGGGGAAAGAACCAAAGCACCAGTCCTTTGGCGACAGAAGGCAGACGACCGACAAAAGTTAGTTTATCAATATACACCTCAAAATGAATGGGCCACAGAGACAAAGAGGGGAGCATCTAACCCTTCCTAGCTACAAATTCCCCTCACAAAAATTAACTTGGGCTCCGAGATTTTAATAGCTTTTCGCTTTTTTTCACTATCATGTGTTTCAACATACGGGTACTAAAACACAGAACTCCCCTTATACAGGGTCCAGCACAAGTAACACCCCTTTTTTACTGCAAAACCTTTCATTACGAAATCATAAGCACGTACTTCTGTAACATAACGATATCACACCCAAGCACACCATATGACATTTTAGGCAAAATGTTCAAGTTAAATCTATAAATTGATACACCCATATTATTACCCTACCAACCACACTCAAGCAGGCATTCCTTCTGCTGGGCCCTGTATGTAAATATAAAATGTTACAGTAAAATGTGGTAGAAATCTCTGGATCTACACAGAATCCAGTAGTGTGGCCAGATAAAATGGAAACCAATTTCAAATTTCAGTTCTAACAAGAATTGTGTCCTCGACATACCAATCTACTTCAGGACTGGTCCCTATCACTGGACAACATTGATTATTAGTAAAAACACACTTCAGATGAGAAAACATCTCAGGACACTAAGCTACAAAGGAAAGACACTTCTGGGAGGCTACCAGCCCAGCCGAGGAGGCGGCTATGCACCCTGAGGACTTGCACAGAGCGCGACTCAGAAAAGGGACCCAGACCAAAGCAGGGCCATGTCCTACGAACATGTCATTACTGCTGCCTTTACTGCCAGTCTCTGCTCACGCGTCACTATAATCGCTTAATATGCATTTGTTTTGAAATATTTACTGAAGTTAGAGAAAAGTTATCCATCAAGTTTATAAAAAAATCCTCCTAGGGATGTATTATAAAACAAATGTTTTCTTTTAGAATCTTTGATGTACACCAGTTCAATGATTTCTTTGTCTTTCCAGGATAAATGTGTTCTAGCAAAGTCTGCTAAGAAATAAAATTTTATAAAGCCAATTCCAATAAAATGCTTTTAGAAACTGAGATGTACGCCCACAGAGGCAGCGTCATGAGTGGCGGCAGGGGAAATTTAAGTTATTTGGGAAGAAAGTTCCTATGCAGCCAAACGCTTGTGCTTCCACACGCTGTCATCTGGGTCCCTCTGGCAGTGCCTGACCCCTCTGTGATGCCAACCAATACTCTCTGAACTGGAACATCTCCCCAGCCCCCAAAACGTCTTCATTCTCCCCTCAGTCCTTCCAGAACTCGGCTGTCCCCTTACCAGTCTGAGTCACTCACTCACCCAAGGGACACTTGCCTCCACCTCGCTCGGCAGCCTCCAGCACGAGGACTCAAGTCTGAAACTTCACATCGTATAAAAATGACTTCTCTATGTCATCAATTTTAATTTAGAAATCTGACGAAGTTATTTGAATAAGAGATCCCATGAATAATTTCTCCTCCAAATATCTGTTTACTGTGAACGCATACTGGAAGATAACTTCTAGTTGTTTGAAAATGTCAAAAATATCAATCACAACCCCAAGAACCCACTGTTAAAGAAAGTTAATGTCAGTATACTGTATTTTTGAGACTAAAAATGTAGAGCCTGAACAGGTAACTTCTGTGACGTGAATAAAAAGACACCAGCTACACCACTGACGCCCAAAGCCCCTACGCTCCAAATCTGAATGGGACCCGGGCCCTGAATTGTCAAACACAAGCTGCTGTGCGCACATGGTGCCCCGACGGGAAGCACTAAGGCAAACACTTGTACAGAAGGACATTTCCTTACCCGAACTGTTCAACGCATTCAGCAATAATTCTAAGTATCTTATTGCCCCCAACTTACTGTAACTTACAGGTCTGTGTCTTAGCAAGATCAGTCTCAGAAAAAGGGACTTGAACTGTCAAATTAAGCGGGACCAAGAGTACCTAGGATGATCTGAAACAAATTAATGAACATGATCGTTGGATTGGAAAGATACTTGTTTCATGTTTTAGGAGTTCCACATACATCCGAGGTGAGGTATTAACATAACTGCCAATCTTGAAAGGATGAAAAAATTGAGTTTGATAAACAACTTCAGCTGTGTTAAAAGTAAACACACATACCCACTCATCCTAGTGCCTTCACAAGTGTGAACAAAGTACAAAAGGTCAATGCAAATCAAAGCACGGAGAAGAATTCTGCCCTGGCTGGTGTGGCTCAGTGATCTGGGTGTCGTTCCGCAAACCAAAAGGGTGCCAAGGCCCGATTTCTAGTCCGGGCATGTGCCTGCGCTGCGGGCCAGGTCCCTGGTCTGGGACGTGCGAGAGGCGACCCATCGATGTTTCTCTTTCTCCCTCCCTTCCCTCTCTCTAAAAATAAATAAATAAACATCTTTTTTATAAAAAGAATTTTAAGGAAGGCAGCAGCAATTTACTGACTGTCCAATTTACCCACACCCTAGTATTTTTAAACTAATCCCTGCAAAAGGGACTCATCAAAATGTAACATATAAGCCCTGGCTGGTGTGGCTCAGTGGATTGAGTGCCAGCCTGTGAAGCAAAGCGTGGCCTGTCTGATTTGCACTCGGGGCACATACCTGGGTTATTACCTGGGCCAGGTCCCCAGTAGGGGGCACATGAGAGGCAACCACACACTGATGTTTCTCTCCCTCTCTTTCTCCCTCTCTGCCCCTCTCTAAAAATAAATAAATAAAATCTTAAATTAAAAAAAGAAGTAATGCATGAATCTGGCACTATTTACTTAGGGTGCCCACACTACAATGTTAGCCATAAGATCACCAAGGGCTTGACCCTAGTAAAGCAGAAGTTAACATTTTCTGGTGCAGGGAGAAGAGAGGAAATCTTTAAAAAAACAAAACCACTGAGTCTATTAAAAAATGATAAACCCTCCCCCAAGGTAAACTATATATACAAGATTATGTATCAAAACTCTATACACAAGAAATTCTGCTGTATAAAAATTAAATAATATTAAATCCCTACTTTGAACAAACACAATGGAATCTTCCAATAGAGAAGGGTAACACAAACACCTTTGCTCTTGTGAAAATCACCCCCTCTTGTGTACCATCTCCTCTATACTGGTCAACAAAGCAGAAGTTGTGACGGGCAATGGGTACTTACTAGTCTCCTTTCCCCTGACACATCTTTCAGAACGTGCCAGATGTCTCAGGCAGATGCCCGCATCTCTGACATAACCTCACAGCATTATTTCAGATCCAGTGGTCACTGCACTCCACACACTGCACCCACTGCCTTCTGACATCTGCTCTCCCCATTTCCCTTCTTCCCTCAGTCTCCCGCACTGGTGTCTCTCTCAGCCTACACAGCCTCTAAACCTAGATGTCCAAGTCTCCATCCTGGGCCCTGCTCACTACACCTCTGCTCTACAGATGAGCTAGAGGTATTCCCAAACATTCAAAAGTCTCTATAAAATTGATGTCTCCCAAAGATATATGTATCTCAAGCTTGTATTTATCCTGAGGGCCAAAGAGTCCTCTGAGCTCCAACCACCTATATCTGACTTCTGTATGACGCCTTCATCTGGATGCCTTATTAGCATCTGTCTCAAAACTAATATATCAAAAAAGGAGCAAACACTTTGTTGTTGTTTAAGAGAGAGGGCTTGGCAGGGGCACAGAGAAAGAAATTTCAGTGTGAGAGAGTAACATCGATCAGTTGCCTCCTGTACACACACTGGCTGGGGATCAAACCC
>PVKM010011576.1:0-32993 GCA_004027735.1 Carollia perspicillata
CTGAGTTTGCTCAGGGCCATGGCCACAGGAGAGGCTGCTCCACAGAGGACAGACTGGGAGACAGAAGGTGGGAGGGAGAACAGCAGGTTGGAGGTGGGGAGACAAGGACAGGCTGGAATCACAGTGGGGAAATGTGCTCCAAGAAAACACTGGTGGGTGGCTACAACAATTCTGAAGATAGAGCCCAGCCAGTCAGACCAAACTAGAAGGCAGAGGCCAAGTAGGCTGGACCCAAGATACCCTGGCAGGAGACCTTGCCCCCAAATACAGGATGGGGGGCATTCAGGGAGGACACATATAGAGGATGGGTGTGGGGTGCCCACACCACTGGGTTAGGCTTATTGTCCCCTAGAAATCTCCCATCCTCCCATTGCCTTAGATTCGAGCGAACTTCTTGGTAGAGGAGAGGTTGTACTCTTTCTGAAGAGCAGGGCTCCGGGGGTGTCTGCCACTCCATTTCAGTGTGTTAGGGAAGGGAGTGGAAGGTGGAGGGACTCAAACCCTAGCACCAACCCCACTCCCCATCCCCCGCCCATTGAGCTCCTCCACCACTTTACGACCTCCTTAGAAAAGGCCTGACACAGTGGGCACATCAGAGAGTGTGGTTGGAACCAGCTGCAGTGTTCCTACAGAAGCACGAGGTAGTCATTGCACAATGGATGTCCAATGAGGAGGGACAGGGGCAATGCAACATGCACATGCTTATGGTGTCCAGCTCAGATCCCCTTGGCTCTCTCACTGCTCTGGCACGTGTTTCTGGGTCCTACTGACCACACCTGCAATGCCCCGTCAGTCTTCTTTTCACGGCCTTGCACAAGCCAGAACTGACAGGGACTCAGAGCCTCCAGGCGCAGCTCTCAGCCAATGATGGATAAGAACTAGAGAATATACCTGCGCTTCCTCGTGTGGCCGACCTCTGGGCTGACTCCCAGCATTCCCCAGCCGGTTCCAGCCTCAGTTGCCCATAGGTGACTGTTTACTAAAAAAACTTTCACTGGCTTCCTTAACTTCCCGCCATCATTTACCTACTTTCCTACCAGTACCTCTTGGAATCACTTCCCCCAAAAAACTATTTTCACTCAAAATGAATTTGGCTCAGGTTTTGTTTCAGGGGAAACTCTCCAGTGCATGCAATCAACAACCAGTGCTGTGGAAGAGGAGATGAGCACTCATCTAAGTTTAAAGCATCAAGACGTAGGTAATAGTAGGGAGGATGGGGCGTCAGTGGGTAGGACACAGGGTCATTTTAGGCAAATAGGACAAGAGTAAGGAAAAGAGACAAAGAGAATCTCCTGGTGGATAAAGAACTCGAAGGACATTGTGATGGCTGGGATATATTCAATAACAGGAGGGGAGGAGCCGGGAGAGATGACTCAGGAGAGGTACAGAAGAGTGCATATCCCTGTCCTGGGGGGCCTCCCTGGAGAGCCTTGTTTTTCTCTTGGAGGTTGCAAAGCTTGGTGTCAAATGAGGCATAAGAACAATAGGATCAGAAGAGTAAATCCTTTCAACCCAACTTGAGTGAAGATTGCAATGAATGAGAATAAATGTTGACTCTAGTCCCCCAAACAATGCTTACAGCAGAAGATGGCACTGAGATTTTCAAAACCTGCATTAAAAGGAAAAACACTTGCCCTGGCTGGCATAGCTCAGTGGATTGAGCACGGGCCTGTGAACCAAAGGGTCACTAGTTTGATTCCCAGTCTAGGGCCCGTGCCTGGATGGCAAGCCAGGCCCCCAGTAGGGGGCGTGTGAAAGGCAACCACACATTGATGTTTCTCTCCCTCTCTTTCTCCTTCCCTTCCCCTCTCTAAAAATAAATAAATAAAACCTTGGGAAAAAAAGGAAGAACACTTTCTCAGGAATATTACATTCCCATTACAGTTCTCCATTTTCTCTTTTACCTGGAGAAGTCTAAGAATGCCACCAAACAGCCTCTTAATGTTTAATGTTTTGCTAATATAACCCCACGCAGTAGCACCCAAGAGCAATCTGGAATAGAAAAAAATAAAAAAAGTGTATTTTTCAAACCCCAGCAAAAAAGATGCTGCCTGTGAATCTGTACGATAGAAAGCTGCTCGCATCCAATATCTGAAGGAGCTATGGTTGGTATGAATAATTCAAAAACAGCTCCAGACAAATGATCCTGGGATTATATGGAAATAGAGAAAACCTCCGGAGTCGGCTGCTCCTTTTATTAAAGCCTGGTTCACACTGAACACTGTTTTCTCTGCGGTTATTTCTACTACAAATGAGCAGTCAATAAGGCGGAATCTCTCCACAATCATGCCGACATGGGAACCAGAAGTCATTTTGATCTTCTATTCATTTTTACCTTGTAAATAATTAACTAATGTGGATTGGGTATAAATTAAAAGTAAGCAAATTAGTCTTCATTTGTTAATTTTAATTATTTAGTAGGCTCACAAGCTTCATTATAAACCATACAGGAGGATGAATCTTCCCCTAAATATTTGTGCTTGCTGCGCAGATCTGACACAATTAACCTCTAGAGGTGCCATCCACAAATTAAATAAAACAGGGCTTTGGTGGCCCAGGTCATGTGGCTGGCATCAGGCTTCATCCCGACTTGGTTAATCACAGCATTGCTGCCAAAATGTATTAGTGCCATCTGAAGGAGTGGGTGCTGTGTGTCTGAATTTCCCTGAAAGCTGAAATTTTACTTAACCTTTGGAAAAACCCATCTTAAACAAAGGTACTTGTAAGAAAAAAACCTCTTTTGTAATCACCTTTTGCTCTCAGCGTGTTGATAAAGCCATTAGGCAGAGGTGATTTGACAATGTCGAAAAGAATGACTTGGATGGCAAGGGAGCCCTGGATGAAAAATTTCGCTGCGATGAGGAAAAGGCAGTGTGTAGGAGAGCAGACAGGGCTCCTCAGTTTCGGCGCACTCGAGTGAATGGGTCGCTGTGCTGGAAGGGTGTCAGTGTGTGAGAGCCAGCTGAGAGAGTGAGCCTGGCTCCGCGGGCACATGTCTTACAGGTTTTCTCGGGAATACCCCAAATGAAGATTTTACTTTGTATATAAAAATAAACAAGTTGAAAACTGACATCAGGAAGTTATATCAGGGATATCTGTTTATTCCTCATGCCAATGAACAAGTCTGTTATTTAATACCTGATCTTTCAAAATATTCAACATGAAAGCATAATTGTATGGGGAAATTGAGGCAAAGGGAAAATAAAGATGGAAAATACAGCCCTGGCTGGTGTAGCTCAGTGGAATGAGCCCAGGCCTGCGAACCAAAGGACCGCAGTTTGATTCCCAGTCAAGGCATATGTCTGGGTTGCAGGCCAGTTCCCAGCAGGGGACGCATGAGAAGCAACCATACGTTGATATTTCTCTCCCTCTCTCCTTCCCTTCCCCTCTAAAGATAAATAAATAAAATCTTTTTAAAAAGTTGGAAAATACAAAGTGGTCATAAGATCTCATCCAAGCCCTCAAATTTGGCTGTGAGCTTTGTAGCAGCCAACAATACAGAGATGAACATCACTTTTAAGGTTACTTAGTCATTAGTTAAGATTCATAGAGCCCATGGGAAACAAGAACAGGAAGTAGAGAATAAAGAAAATATAACAATACACAAGGTAACCTAATCTTCCTAAAGTCAGATGCCATTTGACTTTTGTTCAACAAATGAATACATCAGAATGTATCGAATGCTGAACCTTGCAGGTGTCTGAATCACCTGGAAGGCTTGGGCAAGCGGAGCTCACTGGGTCCCACCCCCAGAGATTCCGATTCAGTAGATTTGGAGTGGGGCCCAAGAATTTGCATTTTGAGCAAGTTCCCAGATCCCGTTGATGCTGCTGGCTCAGGGCCACAGTTTGAGGCCCACTGGTATAAACAGATTTCACAGTTTTACAGTTCTCACACTATGGTTAGTATCCTTAGAAACTTTATGTCAGACCCTTTTTAGTAAGTTTCAGAGAGAGAGAGATTCAGATGTCAAAATTATGTAGACGAGACATACACAGAATTCATATATTGGTTATCCTGGAATAAACCAAGACAGTTAATACAAAATTCAATAACAGTAGTTATTTCATAACATTAATTATGTTACTTCTTACTCCATTAGCTCCCCCTCCCCAGCCTACCCTTCACTGAAAAGAAAGAAAAGTTGCTAAAGTTTGGACTGACATTTGCCTAAGTTCACCAAGCCATTCTGCGGCATGTTTCAGGATCTAGGTCAAGTCAGTCCTCTCAGAAGAGTATAAAGTTCTGAGAAAGGGGAGATACAGCTGCAGAACTGATGCATGTTCTTTGGAGGTCTTGTATGTTCTGTGCCGAGGTGAGAATATAACCTATTCTGTCTCAAGATACCATGAAGAAGGGGAAGGACAAAGCTGGTGACTGAAAAGTAAAGTGTTGGGCACTAGCTGATCCGATGCTTTACAACCTGCTGCAAACAATAATCTTTTTGCCTTAATGTATATTTTATTTTTTTAATTATATTTTATTGATTATGTTATTATGGTTGTCCTGATTTTTCCCCTTTTGCCCCTCTCTACCCAGCACCCCCAACTCCCTCAGGCAACTCCCCCACCATTGTTGGTGTCCATGAATCATACGTATAGGCTCTTCGGCTGCTGCATTTCCAAGACTGTACTTTACATCCCGTGGCTACTCTGTAACTGCCTATTTGTACTGCTCCATCCCCTCAACCCTTCAATCATTCTCCTGCCCCTCCCTTCCATCTAGCAGCCATCAAAACACTCTCCATAGCCATGATTCTGACTCTGTTGTTCTTGTTTGTTTAGTTTGTTTTTCAGATTCAATTATTGGTAGATTTGTATTTTTTTTTCCATTTTATTGTTCATAGTTTTGATCTTTTTCTTATTTTCTTAATTGCTTATCTCCATTTTGTTTAGCTCCTTTTCTGGCGTTTTTATCTGGTCTTTCATTTGGGCCATGTTTCTTTGTGTCCTTACTTTGCCAGCCTCCCTCTGTTTTTTTTTTTTTCCTGTGTATGAGGTAGAGCTGCTCTGACTCCCTGCCTTGGTTGCATGCCCTAATGTAGTAGGTGTTCCGTGGCGTCCAGTAGCACAGCCTCCCCCAACACCCAAGCTGGGTACTAGAGGAGTGCCCTTCACGTGGGCTCAGTACACCCTCCTCTTGTAGTTGCGCCTTGATTGCTGTTGGCTGGTCAATGGAAGGGATTTACCCAGGCCAGTCAGCTACAAGGACTGGCTGTGACTACTGACGCCCAACTCTGTCCTCCGTGGAGGATCAGCTGTGCAGGGGCAGGATGGTGGTGCTCCAACACAGTCTGTAGCTGTCCACTAGGTGCACAGGCTCTGGGATTTCCTGGGTGGTTCAGGCCAAGGGCAGCCCTCACCTGTGTTTATAACTCAGCCACCCTGACTGTGTTATAAAGCAGTCTGAGATGGCTGCTGCTTGTGCTGGGTTTGGAGATGCCCAGTCGAAGCCAAGCTGTGAATCCAGGCTGGCTGCTGCTAGTGCCAGGCCTATGGCTCACTGAGGCTGACTGTTGCTTGTTTGATAGGATTCAGGAAGTTGTTAAACATGAGCCAAACACAGCCATTCATTTTCCAAGCTGCTTGGAAAAGCAGCTTGGGTGGGCCCCAAAAGTGGGTGAGGCAGAGTCTTGGAGATATCCAAGGTGGGTCCAACAGAGCTAGCCAGGTCGATGGAGTCTCAGATATGGCTCCAGCTTCCTGGTTCTGTGGGGGAGGAGGTTTAGAAAAGGGGCAATGGCCTCTGCTCTCTTTGATGCCAGACAATTCAGCCTCTCCCTATATACCACTGGTGCCTTTCAAGCTGCTATCCTGGTGCTGAAGCTCAGAGGGAGTGAGTCCTAATAGGTGAGTCCATGTGCAGGTTCTTTAAGAGGAAGTGCTTTGGGCTGTAGAACTTTCTTCGACCAACTCAATCTTCACTGGTTTTTGCAGCCAGAAGTTGTGGAGACTTATGTTCCTGGCACTGGAATGCTGGGTTTTGGGGTCCAGTGCGTGGCTGGGTCTCCTCATTCCCGTAATATCCCTCCCAAATTTTTATCCACCACAGGGGGGTGAGGGACCAGGCTGTTCTGCGTCTGCTCCCCTCCTATGAGCCTGGATGGATGCTGTTTCTTTAATTCCATAGTTGTCAGACTTCCATTCTACTTGATTTCTGACAGTTCTGAGTGATGGCTTTTCTATATTTTAGTTGTAATTTTGATGTGCTTGCACAAAGAGGCAAGCCATGTCTGCCTACACTGCCATCTTGACTGGAAGTCCCTTAATGAATATTTTAAACTCAATCCAAATTCCAGGAGCAAGTAAATAAATCACACCTCTTTTCACTAAACAAGCACTTCTGTATGTTCTCCCATTCTTAAATTAAAGGAGCTCAAATGGAACCTCACCTTGCTATGACTCCGGTAAAAATTAGCATAAATTCTACATTGACATATTAAAAAGAAATTACACAAACTTGAACAATAAATAGAATTTTCTCAAGGCTAAATCCTTGCACTGGATGAGGAGTATGTATTAGTTAGTTCATAGATGCTGAAAAACTCTGGATGAAAGAGAAGGACACAGACTTTGTTCATTTATTTTATTTTAATAATGGACATTTTTAATTACTTATGATAATTTTTCAAAGTGTATTTTTAACAGTAATGAAGTCTTAGGAAGCTGAGCCCACCTGACAGCCCTTGACTATTTAATTTTGGCTGAAGAATATGATGTAATCAAAAAGTTCTTGGAGAAAGAGGACATGCAGTTGGCCAATGGACGTACGAAAAGATGCTCAACATCGCTAATCGTCAGAGAGATGCGAATTAAAAGCTCACATGGGTCAGAATGGCTAACACCAAGTTCAACAAACCACAAGTGTGGCAAGGATGTGGAGAGAGGGGAACCTTCTTGCACTGTTGGTGGGAATGCAGACTGGGGCAGCCACAGTGGAAAGCAGTATGAAGATACCTCAAAAAATTAAAAAATAGAGTCTTATTTTCTTTTTTTGGAGAATAATATTGGAAACCAATATCTGGGTGCTGGCTCCACATTCTTGTATAGTTTTGATGAGTTACTTTTCCTAGGAATTCTACATCTTGTCCATGATATCAAATTATTGGAATAAACTTGTTTGTAATATGTAAAAAGAAAGTTCTTGGAGAGAATTATATAGCTTATGAATTCATAAAGTTAGAATTAACATATTTCTTTTATGTCTGAGGAGTTTATTTATATACCATAAAATATATTTTAAAATATCATGTCCTTTCCAATTCTAATATCATACGCTCAAAAAATGTTTTGGCTCAGAAATCAGTTTGTTCTGACAGATGAGAAATCTCAAGTCCCGAAAAGTTAAATACCTTGTCCAAGGTTAAACACAGACCAAGCGTCAGAGCCGGGTTCAAATCATGATGGTACTATTGATTCATACCCCTCTCTGTCAATGGTACCAATCCCACGTGGGGGCAGGGTTAAGGGAAGGCTGTATTATGAAGTGAAGGAGTGGAACTCGCGTCCCTTAATTCTTTCATATGGCTGAAATCTAAAGCCTCCAACTCTATGGCCTTCAAAGCTCAAGTTCCACATATTTATTTCCAAAGCCTTCACAACCTCACCTCCGCCCAAACCAGTGACATCAATTTGCCATATCCTCAACCTAGAGCTAATCCAATGCTAATCTGAGCTCCTGCCTTCCAACGGCTAGTAACGTAAGTGAATAATTAAGTGTTTCTATGAATGCAAACATCATGAATCTCCAAGGCCAATGTAATCAACCCTTTCCAATCACTATTGTATGAGTTTCCAACATCTTCTTCCCTCTATCTACCTGCTGTCGAGATCCTACTTGCCCTTAATTTTCTCCCAAATGTCTCCTTCGTGTAGCCTTGCTTAAAGTGGAAATAGCTACTCAATGGCTCTGCTGACTATATTCTACATTATGGGTTGTGGGTCTAAACCGTGCATCCTATCCATGATTATAATCACATTGAAGACTGACTCTTCTTAGCTGTGCATCCCACATATATCTTGCAGGTAGTTAATGCCCAATAAATATCTTTTAAGTGTATGAATATTTTCTAAACTTATTAATATATATGAAACCCAGTATAAATGGTCTATATTTGTTGAATGAAAGAGTAGATGAAAAGTTTGAGAAATTAATAAATAAATGACAAGCACATAACAATAGATTGAATCATCTACTTTTGGCCCAGATAAGCCTTTCTCCTATGATTTCAAAAAACATTTAATAAAACATAACCTTGAGAACTATTTCAAAAATCAAGATGTTTCCTGTCACAAAAATATCTTTTACAATTCATTCGCTTTTCCAATTCCTAGAGAAAAAAATCTTTGGAAACTTTTAATGTTATTTATGATAGATTTTGCTACCCATGTAATAAAAACACATAATTGCTCCTTCTCAAACGTGAATGAATTGCTTGTGATCACTCTGGATGAATTAATAGTAAATTGAGAAGAAGACATGACTCTAAACTATGAGTACAGAGGGTCCATAAATGCCCCCTGCAGCCCTGCACACCTTTTTCCCCGTCTGACCAGTTTCTCTGCCATGCTCTTCAACACACTCTTTCCCCGTCCTCATTTTCTATCTATATTGGTATAAAATCACCATAGCAACAATCTGAACTACATCAATTCAGCTACCATTTTCTGGATGTTACAGCCTTGTTCAGAGGTCAAATTTCAAAGAAAGCAAAAGACTGAAGCTCCTGACAGATAAAGGAGGCAGAATTTTCTGCTAACCTGAATAACAGCAATGAAAGGAACCAGAAGGTGATCTCATCGCTTCCAGCTCAGAGTGAGACAGCTGGAAAAAAAAAGAGGAAAGAAGAATACAATCACTGAGAGACTTTTAACCATCTATGAGCAGTACTGGCAGAAAAGGTGGAAATGACTTAAGCAAATTCAAAGAGGATGGACATTTTCCTTCTTTGAAATGAGGCCATTTATTTTTTATATCCAAATTCTTTAAGGATAAAAGAAATTTCCTTTAATGATAAAACCATTTTATGTCCTCATATAGGTAGTGAGGTTATCTTTTTCTACCCAAAGAAGATATTAAGATCTTGCAAAATTTTGCCCATTGTGTACACTATGATTCTAGATACAGCAGTGTGTGTGTGTTTAGACAGAATACAGCAGAAAGGTTGAAGAATGAGCTGGAAGTGAAAAGAGATCCAGGAATTATCTGTGGCTCAATCACTCACCCAGCAATGCAGCCAGAAGAGGTCATGTAGCGTCTCTGGTCCTCAATTTGTTCATCAGTGAATTAAGACTAATAACCTTACAGAGATATTGTGAGGACTCATGACACAGCGTGCATGGAAGGATTTGTGCGTGATAACACTGCATCTGTGGGCAGTATTAGAGTCCCATGATTCTTGAATCATGCCAAAGGTTTGCTAGCTATTCTACATTGCATACACAAATCTTCAAGTCCAGTGTGATTGCACATAACTGAAAACTCTTCAGAAAACTATTTTGCATAATTAAAGTAAGAGCGAAGGATCAAAGGCTTGGGTTCTAGTGATGGATCTGCAAGTGAATAAATGTTTGAGCCTGTGTGGGACACATCACCTAGGAGAGCCCCGATTTCCTCCCTGATGCCTATTATACGCCCCGGATCCAATGCTGCTGTAGAATGCAGTAAGAAGTAGTTAGAATTTTGAAGTAAGCTCTTGTTCCTACTTATTTTAAAGATAATTATTTAGGTGTGGAGTTTCACAGCCTTCTTCTTTTCCTCTGACCTGTAAAGACCACTTGGGCGGGTCTTGTTAGCTTCCTCTGGCCACCCCTTTCCCTGCTTCTCTGAGCAGAACAATCACACGTGTCCATGGAGTGCTTGTGAGGAGGAGCAAACATGAGGTATCGTGCAGGAAAACTCAAAGAAGGGAAGCAGAACTGTGTGATAAAGACAAACGTCAGCCTAGATGAGAAAGGAGACTCTTCTGGGATGAGAGTCGGATGCTATCAGAAGGTTCAGGCTACTAAACAACAGAGAGAATCCTAAGAATCTGTGTGGAGAAGCACTTTGTTTCTTTAAATGAAAGGAATATAAATGTTGCATTTAGGCCCTGGTTCCTTAAGTGTAGCCCTGCTCTGGACCACATGAGTCACAGCTTTGTAGGCATTGCCAACAAATGCTGTGAGTGACTGTTCATACCTCACTACTGACTACGTCACAGTGAGATGGTGACATCAGTGTTCGTCCCAAAAGCATTAATTTCCTTTCTCAAGATTCAATGTATGGTTATATACACACAGTCTGTATAAGTCTGATGGTTAAAACATACAGTAACATAGACAAAACCATTTGTTTAAATGGGATCAAATCTTGGATTTTTATAGATATCATTTTGGGCACAAGGACGGCAAACACAGAGCCACTTAAAATACTGAAACCTAATACATGTCAGTTATAGAAACATATATAAAAATGTATTGTATACACACACACTTCTAGCCTGAAGCCTGAGAGGGTCCTATGATTCACATATATAAATTATATATCATATATTAAACATATACTATATATTATACATATATAGCATATATATAATTCATATGTATGAATTATAGGACCCTCTCAGGCTTATGTCTATACTTCTAAAAAATCTGTTATAATGATAAAATCATTAAGACTAAAAGAAGACTCAATGAAATAAGTAAAAGTTAATATAGATCTTTAGCCATCATTTGCCAATACAGTCAAAAAGTTAAATAAAAGTGCTGTCCCCTCAGTGCATGGCCTTTAGGTGACAACCTGCTCCTCTAGCATTTTCCATCACCAATATCTACACAGTACAACTGGTAGCTCTTGGGGAATGGGTGCCTGCTGTGAAGAACACAAGACCCCAGGTTCTCCTGCCGGTGCCAAGAACAAGCAATGTTCACCTCTGAATAATTTTTGGGAACTTTCTGGAAATAGATTGAACAATGATCAGTTCAATTAACAATCATAGATTTCTGACTAAGACTGAAAACAAAAATAAAATTGAGTCAAATATTTATCCTACATTTCAAGGAACTGTGACAACCAACTGTTGGAATGGAGGAAAGGGAACAACAACATAGTTAGACTCTACAGAGGCAAAATGCAAGGAAGTGATTACTCCTGGCCTCCAGTTACTCGAACCAACTGAAGAATAGATTAAAGGAGGACACTAGATCTTTTTATGTCACCAACCAACAACACAGAGGTACGACTGGAGTTGATTAAACTATATGCATATTCTAATATGTCAGCATAAACAATTTGTTCCATAAAAGTAGATAAATTCATAACTTAATATATCATTAAAACCTGAGTGTAGAGGATATCTAAGTAATTCTATTAGGGTCTATGACAGTACTTCCCATACAGTGAGATGCTCAGCTGATTTGGAAGAAAAATATGTTTAAGTAATGTGGTTAGTAATTAAGAATGCAGTTGGTAACTTATTTATCAAGATCACATATCTAACTTATAAAGGGAATTTAGTCAAATACCAGTTTTCAATTTTAATTATCTAAAAAGATTTACTGTGCTTTTATAATATTCAAGAGAATGCTCTTTACTTTCTTGGCTAATCTTGAGAAATTCCTCCAAGTAACATAGGCTCTACTGAAATGATGTAAGCAACTTCACTGCCTTATTTATAATCATAATTATATATGGAAAATGGTTCTTGATTGCCAAAATTCTAAAGAGTTATTAGCCCTCCAATGGTTTCCCATTAATTTTAATATACAGATCAAAATCCTTAATATGGCCTACCAGGACCCGTGGGATCTGTCCCTGCCCACCTCACCAACATTGTTTTCCAACCCCAGCTCCTCACGTGATGCCTGGACTTCCAGGTATCCCAACCTCACATTGCTCATGCTTTCCTCCCTGTGTGGGACCTTCTCTCCCACATTCCCTTTTGTCTGGTTTATCACTGAGACTATACATATTCAATACTATCTTAAATGCAATTTCCTTACAGAAGCCCTCCTAGACCCCCAGATGAGATCAGGTTTCTGTTGGGAGATAGTCCTCCCTGGGCCTCTGGTGTTCCCATGTGTCTTGCTAAATGGGTCACGACTGCATAGCACCCACCACCCTTTCACACGGGACATTTCTCAGGATTGTTTATGCAGCTAGCAGTCTTGAAAGGTGAGGTTGTATATCCCTCTAGACAAAAACCAGGCTTGCTTACTGCTTGCTATAAAAAGTAATGGACCTTTGACCTTGGGTTTCTCAGCTGCAGAACAAATCTGCTGGGTGCAGAGCATCCATCTGGGGCCTTACCTCATTGCCTCCTGGGACTTGGGGTCAACAGAACCCTGCTGATGCTCAATCTGTTTAATCACTATGAATAAATAAGCTGTTTTGCTCTGATCCATTAAGTCTCAGGTTTACTTTGGAAAACTATGGGTGATAGCAGGTTTACTCTCCTTGCCAATCTCTGTGAGGTTGTGTTACTACTCCATGACAGCCCTCTATTATTCTTTCCCATGGCACCAGGTGTCTCTTCCTCTCATGTAGTAAAATGGTTTATTGGGTTGATATCTACTTTCTTAATTAGACTCTAAGATGAGGTCAGGGACTCTGCTTCATTTACCATTTTATCTTTAACCTTTGATACTGTACCTGGCTTTTCATGGCCACTCAACTATATGTTTGCTGACTGAACACATGGATTCGATGATGGTGATAGACAACACTTACTGGGTGTCTGCATGAGCATGTGTTTCACGCATACATTTCATCACATCAAATCTATGAGTAGTGCTATGGGTTGAACTATGTATCCCCTCCCCTAAATATGTTCAAGTCCTAACCCCTAGAACCTATGAATACAGCCTTATTTGGAGTTAGGGTCTAATAAGATGTAATCAACTTGAAATGAAGTTATGCTTAATTAGGATGGGCACGAATCCAATACGACTTGTGTTTCTATAAAAAGAGGCGTAGAGACATAAAAACACGAAGGGAGAGCACCATGTGACGACAAAGGCGCAGTTTGAAGGGCTAGAGTGGCAAGCCAGGAAATGCCAAAGGTCTCCAGCAAACCACTGACACGAAGAGGAGGGAAAGAAGGCCTCTCTACTGCAGGCTCCAGAGGGAACACGGCTCTGCTAACGCTTTGATTCTAGACTTCAGGCTTCAGAAATGAGAGAGGATAAATTGTGGTTAAGCTACCAGTTTGAGGTGCTTTGATGGCACTCCCAGGAAACTGATACAGGTAGGAACCATGATTCTCATTTTACAGATGAAAACATTGAGGCATGGGGCTATAAAACAACACGCCTCATGTTTCCCAGTTCATGTGTGCCTGCGTCAAGACAGAAGCATAAGCACTTTCCATTCCACGGCCTGCACCCGCAGTCCCTGCATAACCCCACTCCCGTGTTGAGCTCTTCCTTTCACATCCCATGCTTTGCTCATAGGTGTCTCCATGGAAACTACCCGATGATTTAGCAATATAGACATGTGACAAAATTTAAAATGGATGATCACATATGTGAGATCATATATGTAAATAGCACTATTAAAAAACTGGAGGTTTGTAACAAGCCGAGTGTGTGATTCACAGACCTTTGCACGCAGCCTGTCTACTGCAGTCCACCCACAACTGTTCATTCCTGGGCCTTCCTTTCCTACTCCTGGGGCTGCTGGGCAATGGAAGAATCACTAGACTTGGAGTCAGAAGACGTTTGTTGTCCCTCTTTAAAAAAATTTACAGTGAAACTATTCTGTGTAATGTTATAAATAGTACATACTTCTCATTATTCATTTGCTGAAACCCACAGAATATACAACACCAAGCATGAACTGTAATGTAAACTATAGCCTCTGGGTCATTGGTAATGATTGGTAATGAGTTAACACAGGTTCATCAGTTGTTCCAAATATACCTCTCTGGTAGGCTGTTGACAGTGGGGGAGGCTGTGTGTGTGCAGAAAGGGGCAGGGTAAATTGTAGTTTCCACTCAATTTTGCTGTGAACCAAAAACTGTTCTAAAAGATACAGTCTATGATAGGGTATGGTATGATACGATACATGGTATTTTTCATTCGTGAAACAAACATAATACTGCATTCTATATCCAACCTTCACACAATCTGTGACACAGACATAGGAGAGTATTGAGTGCGGGGCCTAGTAGAGACTATAAGTTCTCACTGGCAGGTGCTTCAAGTGCAGGTGAGTGAATGAACCTCTTCTTTCTACTGGGCTGCCCCACAACGGGTGTATCTGCCCACTGCTGCTGGGTTCCTGAGATCCTTGGCAAACCCACAGAATGTTTCTCCTGCTGGTGTTTGCAGCGGTTGTCCCAGTGGCTGGCAACCTGCTATCCCTGGGCTGCTGAGCAGGGTCAGCCAGCCAAGCAGGGCTTTGGAAAGTGGACTTCAGCCTGAAGGGAAGTGCAGAGACTTCATGAAAGGAAATCATTTAGTAGCTTAACAGTAATGGCATGTAAAGGATACCAGAAAAAAAATGTCCATGACACAGGAGTGAGAATTTGGGACACATCCAAGTCACACAGTTTCACAGTAAAAGATTTAATAATGTGCCATCACACAAAATATGTTTTTCCAAGTAAAGCCATATTTATATATAGTCTTATAAAAAGGAAATAAACACAAAAATAGTTAATTCATTTATTTTTTAATTGTTACTTCAGGGCCAAAGTGTTGACAAAACTAACTTAGGATTCACTTTTTTATCCTTATATCTGTTAAATAAAAATCCAACCTTCTTGCCCTGGCTGGGTGGCTCAGTTAGTCGAGCCTCATCCTGTACACCAAAAGGTTGTGGGTTCCATCCCTGACCAGGGCACATATGTAAGTTTGCAGGTTCAAATCCCAGTCACGGTGGGAACCAGAAGCAACCTACTGGTATTTCTCTCTTTTTCTCTCTCCCCCTCCCTCCCTCTCTAAAATCAAGGAGCTTGTCCTCCAGTGAGGATTAAAAAAAAATCCAGTATTCTTACTAAGCAGAGCCCAAGGAAGAAAAAGTGTGCCTTGATTTCATATCATTTCCTCACTCAGAAAAATTCATTTTATAAAGCAATGAATGCAAATGTATAGTTTACTTAAATGTTTGCTTTGTAAAGAAATAAAGCATTGTTTCAAAGCATCAGAGTAAAGATCACTGTTAATTCTAGGCTGAGTGACAAATAAATTCTAGGTCTTGTTTGTAGGATCTCATTGTTAAAAGCAAATAACTGCTTTTCATATAAAAATCAATCACTATTTTATGAAGAAATCTCCAAATTACAGTGATATCTCAGTACGCATCAGTTTTAGAACTTGTCAAACCTGGTACTCGCTGCATTTTGATGAGAAAAAATATTTCATCATTCGGTCCTTGCTCTGTACTCATCTCACTACCTTAGAATGTGTGTGAGTTGTAATACCAACCCGAAAGAGAAAATGCTTCACCAATTGTCGTGCTTGCTTGCCATTCATTGGAATGAATTAACGATAAGTACATAGGTACCATTGTACTTATTAAAGAGCACTATAAATAAATGTGTATGCAAAATCAAAAATGAAATACCAAGTCAAGAATATCAATCCCAAACATAAAAGGGAATAGTCTCATCTGAAAACACTGGAGCACACCCAGCAGGTAAGCTCAGGTGCTAGGTATGAAGAAATATAACGTGGGCATAAACATAGCCACTCAATCAAGTAATTCACATACCACCTAGACATGGGGCCCATGCACACGACCAGTGTCTCCCACTCAATTATTGGTTAAGCCCCAACCCAGCACCAGTGCTGAGTAATCTAAGACTGAATGTTTGGCTCAATACAGGTAGGTCTAAGCATGCAGAGCATTTAGAACAAAAGTTTTATTTTGAAAGAAATATAGAAAAAGCACAGCATTTTTATATAGATAAACAGAGGCTTGAATTCTGATTTTACTGTTATTAACTATGAACCATTGGGTAAATCATGTAATTTTCCTAAATTTCAGGGGTTTTCACCTATGAAAAGAATAACAGTATCACCAACTCCAAAGTATTATTATGAGAATGAAGTTTCACATGAGAAGGGCCAAATTCCTGGCAGTTTCTAAAAATATGCAGAAGACCCTTCCCTCCTGCCCAAGGATTATAATGACATTTACCTCCCAAAACTGTGGTAAAGATAGTAAGTGAAATGATGTCCTTGAAATTAATCTCTAAATTTCAAAGATCCCTGTAAACATTGTGAATTTTGATACAGATAAAGACAAAATAGAGTGTACAGAAATAGAGAGGGTTATGTTGGAATGACAAGAATCCTATGCTCATTTGTTTTGCTTTTAAAATTTCTTTAAAAATCTTGTAAGATTAACAAACCTTCACTTTTAAAAAAGTGTTACTATACTTTTTATATTGAGAACATTAAAGATAAAAAATGACTTTTTAAAGTATAGTCATTTGTTATTGATGTTGGAATCATGTCATTTATAAAACAGACTCTAATAAACTCACAACTTAATCCAAAGAGATCAGGCATATGGTCTTGGAACTTAATTAGAAGGAAACTCCCCCCCGCCGCCACCCCATTCATACCTTGAAACCTAACCCCCAATGTGATAGTATTTCAAGGTGGGGCCTTTGGGAGGTGATTAAGTTACAAGAACAGGGCCCTCATCGATGGGCCCCAATTCTTATAACCTAGTAAGGATGGGTTAATGGGTTACAAAAGAGGTGTCCTTCCACCACGGGAGGATGCAGAGAGAAGACAGCTGTTAACGAGGAAGCAGATGCTCGCCAGAAACCAACTCTGCGTGCATCACGGTCTTAAGACTTCCCAGGCTCCAAAACTATAAGTAGTAAATGTTTGTTGTTTATAAGCTACCAATCATTGGTATTTTGTTATAGAAGCTAAGTGGACTAAGTCAGTTAACGAGTCAAAAGTAAAAACCACTAAAATTACAGATTTATTTCATGAATGTAATTAAAACGCTAAAGCAAAGCAACTATCCCCCAATTTTTGTTTCATGATTTTAAAGGCATTATTGTCTTACAATGAATCTGACAAAAATCTGAAAATTCAAGGCAACAGTTCAAAAGACAGATCTTTAGGAATCGTTCATAGACTGCTACACGAAACGTAAAGGTCAGATCACTGGCTGTGGAATATTCTTTAATAATCTTTGTAACCTTCACCCTTAAAGAAGTATGAAGGTCACATCAATATTTCCATGAGTTATTTTTCAACAATAAGTCAACATGAGTCATGTGAAGGATTTTCTAATGCTTACTGAATTCCTTAATACCGGTGGATGCTAGCATCACCTGACACAGAAACATGCTGAGTTTTTGTGCTGTTAATTCACACCGTGCTGTAGACCTCATGGCTACTCGATGGTAACACTTCCCAAGTTAAGTCACAGTCCTGCCCTGTCCTTCTTGGATTAAATGGTCTTTTGCCTCAGGTGAAATACTCACATTTTTGCCTATAAAATAACTGAGTGGAGCACACTCAAAGCTCAATCTACAAAAACTAGATGTGGCCCTGAAAAATGTCAAATTCAATTCATAGTGGAATTTTTCCCACAGGGACACAGCAATTTACTGCTCTGGTTGTGTTTGGGGAGGTTCCTCAAATTCTGTGGACTATATTGTGTTATCTATAAAATATTCGATAAATAGATCATTGGTCATTGTTTTTTTCCCCTCAAACATGCTGCTTACTGGGTTTACCTAACATGCATTTGGGCTGCTAAAATGTTCCATGTGGCAGGAATTGCTAGCTAAATTTCCCCCTTTCCCTAGCCACATAGATCACGTTTCCTAGACTCCTTTGGTGCAGCCTGTGAAAGTGAGAATTGATGGACATTCCTCCAAGCATAGACTACACAACCTCCTTTGCCGACCTTCCATAATCTCCCCATAGCTTTATGCAGATAAACACAGTGATGGTAAAAGCTCTGTGTTAAAGTCAATAGAGCCACAAGATGGAAGGAGCCTGGATCCCAGCATCACTGCATCTATGGGAGAAACGCCTGACCAGGAATGTCTTCATTATCCTGTTGTGTCAAGAAGAAATAAATTCTTACTGTGTTAAGTTCCTGAGACTTTGTTTCAGCAGCTAGCCATGCTGTCTTAACCACACAGTCCAAAGGTATTTCCTGCATGGGGCTGCATACTGAGGTAAGTCACACATCTTTCCATGCCTAGAGGGGATCCAGAAAGGAAAGCAGAGCTATGAGGAGCCGAGAGACAGAAATCAAGTAAACTTCACAAGAAATGTCAAAGCCAAAGGATAAGCACAAAAACAAGGAAGTATGCGTTGAAAGATCGCTGCCATTAGCAAAACTGCCAAAGGCATAAGCACAAGCACTGATTGAATTGGCTTCAGAGAATTCCTAGAAGACAGTTTCTTTTGTTTGTTTGTTTGCTTGTTTGTTTTGCCAGAGTTCCTGTCCCCATGAGAACAAGCCAACTGTCCTAGAAGTGTAATCATTCTAGGGCTTCATTTGTCATAATGTACCCAAACATCTTCCCAAGTGAATTTGCCTCAGTGACTAAAATCCCTATAATTCTTACAATCATGAGAACGAAACCTGTGTTGGATAACAAATGAGGCCTTTAATATCATTATCAGCTCCGAATTCCTGAGTTCTGTTGCTTCAGAAGCACAGTTTCCCAATTGCTTATAGGGACCTAAGGGAATGGAAGGAGGTTAGGCCAATTTTTGCTTGGGGGGGGGCAGGGGGAAGGGAGGGGGGCTTGTCCTCTGAGTGGACAACTGCCAAGAAAGGCAAGTTCAGGTATGTCACTTTCTAGGGAAATGCTAATCATCTGGGAGCCAGTAAGCCTCTGCTGACAGTCCCAGGAAAAACAGAAAAGAACACTGAAGGAAGAAAGTATAAGCTTTTTGCAGACGTGTGGTTCTGGTCACTCCCAGATTTGCTCCATGACTCTCTGGATAAGCAGAACTGTTGTACATTGCTAATCAAAAAAACTGATTCAATTAATGCAAGTGCATAGATTCTTAGCATTCTCTGTGCATTGAACAGACTTTAAGTTGGTTCCCCCATAATTCCCAGCTCCCAGTGTTCACACTTTTGTGTAATCATCTCCCTTTGAGTGTGGAAGGGACTTATGACTTGCTTCTAATTTATAGAATGTGGCAGAGGTAATCAGATTTCATCCTCAATTGCATACCATATACAAGACTATCTTGCTACCAGCCTTACTCTAGAGACTCTCCCTGCTGACTTGATCAAGTAAGCAGACGTACTAGGAAAGCCAGCATGGTAAGAAACTGCAGATAGCCTCTAGGAATACTGGGCAGCCTCTCAAAGCCAGGGGAAGCCGCCAGCTGACAGCTGGCAAGAGGGCAAGGCCCTCTGTCTTGTCCTACAATCACAAGAAAATGAATTCTGCCAACAACCTGAAAGTGCTCAGAAGTACATTTTTCCCCAGGTGAGGCTCCAGAAGAGGACACAGCCTGGCTGACACTTTGCTGCCTGAGAGACCCTAAGCAGAGGATCCATTCAAGTGATGTCTTGTGTCTTGACTCACAAACATCTTAAGATAATAAATCTTAAGGTGTTGTTTTAAGCTGCTAAGTATATGCAATTTCTTACACAGCAATAGATAGCTGATACACTCTATTAGCAGAAATATTATCCACAATCCCCTTGAGACAACACCATTCTAGCAAACTATAAAGTGTTTTTTCCTATGTCCCTTGTCATCTTCTGGACATATTTTAAGTTCCTCAAAATTCCCATGTATTTCAATACTCTTAGAGGCCTCAGCCCACGTCACATAAATAATATCAATTGCACCCATATCAAATGTTAAATATAATTTTCTCTGCAGGAAAATAAAAATAAACATAATTTTTTAATTTACAATTTTACCTTGAAAATTATTTGGCTTAAGATTCCATTTAATTTAGAATGTCAGTGATTGCATGGCAATTATTGTGCATGCTTGGGAGCTTGTAAAAGGAGAACATCTCACCTTCAAATATTTTGTAATATAATGAAATTTTCATACATACTAGTGTGAACATTTAATGAAGTTGACATGAAGTTATTTTTAGGAGATGTTTAATTAAATGTTTATTAACTGTATTTTTGAAAAGTTCTCTCAGCATTTTGGAGCCAATTTTTTTTTGGTAGATCTCAGTCTGTTTTGTTTTCCCCTAAGAAACTAAGAAAGACCAGTAATACCTGATATATAAAAGGCCCTGTTTTTCTTGCATGTGTCTCTTCTTTTTCTATTAGTTACAATTTTTCACATAAGCAAATGCCTTGAATAGGTCAGAGATAATGTTATTAAAGAAAATGAAAAGACTAAATGAATGCACACATACAGATGTACAGAGAGCTGAAGGCAAATTATAGTCCTCAGAGACTGTTAGCTGAAAACAAGAACAAAGAAATCAAGTGTACGTGTGAGTGCACCACACACACAGCCCAGAATTTTTGTCTAAATTTTAAACTGAGAGTAATGTGCAACAGTATTCTCAAGCTTCTGTTTTTCTTTGCAAAAGAGTCTGTGAAAATGGAGACTTTCTGTATATTCAAGGCCCTGAGGTTAATAGCAACATTAGATTATGTTTTTGAATTTACTACCCTAAAAACTAGAAATGACATCTTTCCAATGAGCAAGTCAGTTCCTGACGGTGAGCCTCAGTGCCTGTCTGTAAGCAGCAACTGACTGAGAGTCAGTAAGGCCCCTTCCATCTCTGAAATCCCAGGAATCAAAGCATCCGAAGGCAGAAAACGGACTTGAATGAGACCCTGAAAATTAGAAATCATATTATTGGTCTCTGGTTGTGCAACTTCATTATTCTTTCTCCTCCTAAAAATTATACAACAAAAACAACTTTTAATTACTAAAAGATATTCATAGAATTAATTGTATTCACTCAATCATTTAAGGGAAGAAGAAACATCTAACCAGAAAGGATTTCAAATGGCAGCATCTTAACCCATGCCTGGATATCATGGGGTAAGGGGATAGATGTTTAAAAAGATTTTTCTCCAAACCCTGTACCTGGTTACCAAGAATTTGAAAGGACTAGGTGCCCATCTGCCATGAGCGATGTTGAGACTGCATAAAAAGGGAAGCTGAAGTACATGACCCTCAGGTCGCTTCCAGTTCTGAGCCTGAAGCTTAAAAGCAACAACAAAATTTTCTCAACCTTAAAGCAGGCTATAAAAATTCCAGGAAAATCTAGGCTAACTAGCACTGATCTTTAGCACTTAATACAAAAACTATAGTTTACAAATCAGGGTGGTGATGAGGGCCTGGGGGTTGGCTGGAAGGGTAGGCAGAGGATAACCCATGACAGCATCACCTCTGTGTGGGGAGTCAGGCTCACTGTTTCTTGTGTGTTTAGTGTAAAAGAGTGCATTTGATGCAAGCCACAAGGAATAAGAGGCAGTTACTCTGCACAAAAATGAAACAAGACAATGTAGACAAATGAGAGCCTAAGAACCCTTGTTTATCATTATGTGCTAGATCCAAGATTAAATAATGCTCATTTATGTTCAAATGCAATTCCTCCCCACCTGTACCAGTTGAAATTTCAGCAAGAATAATAATCAGTGCAGCTGGTTCAAAGACCCGAATGAAGGCACAGAGGAAGAGACAGGATTAAGGGAAAAATAAGGGCTGGCTAGGCACCCAGAGACTAGCAGCTGTGGGAAGCTGTCACCACCTCCAGGAAAGGACAGTGTTCCTGGAGCCCAGAAGGAACTGGAACTGTGTGTGTGTCTGTTGGTGGGGAGGTGGCGGGGGTGGTGGTGCTGTCCAGGATGCTGAGCTCAAGGAGGGACACGTTCTGTGCCAGAAAGTAGGCACTGAAGCTAGAGAGAGCAAAGAAATGCCACACCTCTCTTTCCCATCACTGTCTGATCTGTCAGTGCCTCCCACTGGACAACTCAACTGGTAGCCACCTGGCAAAGCAGGCTGGATGAACCACTGATAGGGACCAGACACCCAGGGTGCAGAGCAAAGCAGAGAAGGGATTGGGCAGGGAAGAAGTGGGCATGGACAGTAACCAGAGCACAACCTTAAGGGACATCTATGTATGGAATAGAATTCCTGTTTGGCATGTCAGGAAACTGAGGCTCAGAGTAAAGTTCTTGTTCCTGGTCACATAACCAACCTGGGGTGGCTGAGCAGGGACTTGCACCCCTAGGACTGGCTCCAAGTGTGTGTTCATTCCTCTGTGCTACGTCCTCACACTTGCAGGTCCTTTGCTGTATACCAACTCTGTCACGCATTGTACTTTATCTGTTCCCCAGAATAACCCTGAGGGGTAAGAAAGTTAGGCGTTAGTTCTGTTCTGCAGAGGAAGGAGCTAAAGATCAAAGAAGCAATTAACACTTTTCTTCTAAAAGGTGGGTGATAATTAATGGCTTTGATCAAACAGGAGAAAGAAATAGGCAATAGAGGGTAGAGGCTGCCTGGTAACTAAGTTAGCAAAATAGAAAAGATTAAGCATTGATTGATAATATTCGAAGTTTAGAATGAGAGAGGAACTAATAGTTATTTATTATGGCAATCTTTGTTAAGATTTCCTACATCTCTCATCATTCTCTAAATTTTATTTTTCCCTAAGAATTTATAAATGAAGGTAATAGTTAACATCTAGCTGAGTGCTGCTATTTGAATGGCATGACTTCTAAAAGATCACCCAGTAAAGCTGGAAACTAAATGATTTTTAAGGTATGATGCAAAACTGTTTTCTATTTTAAATCTTTGTTAATTAACAATATGGAAAGGATTACTAAATGAAAAGGTAGGAGGGATTTACTTATTTTTTTTAAAAAAAGATCTTATCCAAAAGTATGATTTTGCTTTTAAAAAAAGCTGCTGCTGTTACTTCTATATAAAAGTAGATCAGAATAAACTATGTTCTAGTCCTGCTTTTGTATGTTATCTGAAAACAGACCCCATTTAACTAAAGGTAGGTATCTTAAAGAGGTTCATCCAGCCTTGCTCACCATTGTATCTGACCCTGGCACTTCCTGGCATATAGTATATGCTCTATAAATTTGTGTTAAATAAATATACAGCTAAGGAGATACTATGTTCCAAATTCTCTGCATCAGAGAATGTACACAAAGTACATATATGAGGTTGGTCCAGAAGGTATCCAGCCATGTAATATGAAGGACACTGAAAAAGATACAAGATACAAGAAACCGTGTACATAGGACAATGATGCCTCAGTCCCCTTCAAAGTAGGCACCTTGGAGCCTCACCCAGTTCCAACCTCCATCAGCTGCCCTGTTGTAATTTCCTGAATCTCATCAACAGCCTGAAATCTCTTCCCTTTCAAAGGTGATTTGAGTTTTGACAAAGCAAGAAGTCAGAGGGCACTGAATCTGGGCTGTTAGGGGGACTGAGTCACCCAGGTGATTTGATGTTTCACCAAAAAGCTGCACATACATGATGCATGAATGGGTGTGTTGTTGTGATGAAGCTGCCAATCACCAGCTGCCCATAGCTACAGACTTCTGAATCATCCCAATAGTTTCTGCAGAGGAATGTTCAAGCTTAAAGCAAAATTTGATGTAGATTTGTCACTCAACTCACTTGATCATTTTGAATGGGATGGCCACACAGTACACATGCTCACTCAATGGCATCTACCACCTCCACTGACTAGCACAGTGAAGTTGTCATTGTTCACGCATGCACACTCCAGTCCACTCTCCTCGGCTTCCAGGTTACATCAATGTCATGCAAACCACTCTTGTTATATTAACAATGGTTAGACTTTTTCCAGACAGACCTCATATTTCATCCTCACCTCAATCCTGTGAGGTTAACTTTATTATCACTCCCATTTTATAGATTAGGAAACTGAGCTTGCTCAGCTAGTATTTGGTATAGCCAGGGCACACTCATGTCCAACAATGTCTAGTGCAGTGTCACTTGTGCTCCTCCTTCCCCTCGGGGATCTGGGTATGATAGGTTTAAATCTGTGTCTTTAAAAGTCCAAGCTCTTCCTAAAACTTCTGCCAATTCCCAGGAACTTGCATTCCACCACATACTGTTTCTGCATGGCCCCAGTTTTAAAGGCAACAGTGAGCGGCAGCATCATGTCTTAAAGACAACAGGAGGAAGATGGAGGAGCTGCTTTCAACACAATATCACCCAGCAAACAACTGAAAAATTCCTGCAAAAGGTTTATGTTTATTATATGACTACATAACATTCTTTTTTTCATTACTTTTTTATTTTAATTGTTGTTCAAGTACAGTTTTCTGTCTTTCACTCCCATCCCAGCCCACCCACCCAGCCCTCCCCCCTCCCAAAGGACAAAATTATGGAGCTGGAGAACAGATTAGAGGTAGCGCTGGAGGGAGGGAGGTGGCTGTGACTACAGAGGGGCAACGCTGGGAATTCTTATGATGGAACTGTTCCGTGTCTTGACTGGGGTGGTGGTCACATCTGTCTATACATGTAATGATACTGCAGAGGACTAAACAAACACATGCATACATACATGCACACAGAGATACACACGTACAAGTGAGTGTACATAAAACTGGTGAAATCCCAGTAAGTTTGGTGTAGTGGATCGTAGCAATGTCAGTTTCCCGGCTGGACTATTCAGCTCTAGTTATACAAGATGTTAGCACTGAGGACACTGGGTGAAGAGTATGTGGGACTATTATCTGTGATCTTTCTTAGAACTGCCTATGAGTCCACAATTACCTCAACATTTAAAATGGGAATATTAATAATTACATCAGAATTTGTTGTAATTTTTCTCTTCCCTAGTTTCCAAACCATCAGTAAAGTTGGTAGAGTGATTTCCTAATTAAAATTTTTTTTAATGTGTTGTTACGTTTGAACATGTTGTTATGTTTGAACCTGTAACAGGGTGATACCTGCAGGTGTTTTTACCAATGAATAGCACATTAGCAGATGGAGACGGGGTAATAGGGAGGGTGTTCCAGCTAAAGGAGCAGAAGGGGCAAAGGCAATGAGGCAGGAAAGCAAAGGGCACGTGTGTTTGGGAAACAAGGGGAAACCACTTGGACAGGACATGAAAGAGTGTGAGGTAGGTGGAAAAAAGTGAGTTGGGCTCTATCGCAAAGAGGAAGTGTGTTCTGAAGGCATCGTGGGAGGAAAGTGTTCTGAGGGTTTCGGGAGATGCAGGGGAGTAGTATGTTTGGATGGAAGGTTTAGGGAGACAGATCTGGCCACACAGGCAGGCAGAAGGTCTGGAATGTTTGTGCACTGGAAGATAAGAGGCCTCTCCTGCCAGAGTCCAGGCAAGACATACTAGGGCGGGAGGTAAGTCTAGGAACAGCACTGCAAAGACTGTGGAATGAGGGGATGAAAGTCGCACTTGAGAAGGGAAATTCCAACAGGCACTACCAGAAGAGTATTTTCTGAATTCTGCTTCTGTATTCCCAGATAACAAGAGAGGGAAAAAACATATTTCTTTCTTTTCATTATCAGATGGATAAGAATATTTTTGTTTGCACTAGGCGAAATGACATGCAGTCTGAAATTAATTCTTGATGTCTGGATTTCTATCCATTCCTCTGGCTCTTAGATAGATAGACATATCCATAACAAATTCTAATCTCGGTTATTACTAATTTTCAGCCCCAGAATGTACTTCAAATTTGCAGGCTCCAAAATTTCTCTTATAAATGTATTCTCTGATAATTTCAGCTTATTGTCCCATGAATTTTAACATGTAACTTTGCCTGATAATAAAATAGAGCCTTCTCACTAGACGATGGTTTATTCAGCCAAAATGAAATTTTAACAATTTCTGAATTGCTTTACAGGTTTATGAAGAAGGTAACCAGGAAGCAGTGATTTCCATTATTTCCCTCTATAGCCTTTCAAACACACTATAATAAAAGTGACCAAGGTCTCTTTTTTTAAATAGACAGCAGTAATACCTTGTGAGAGATCAATGATAACCATTTATCACATAAATATTCACTGTGGAGCTACAGAACTCCCAGATTAAATGAGAAGCATTTATTACAGTTCTGCATTGCAGCAAAATCTTTGGTACACATTGTACAGAAAACTCAAAGGCAGCCCCCCCACTGGTTTTTAATTAAGTGCCATTTCCACTGAGTTAATACACATGCTATCAAAAATGTGACTTTCCTTTAAACTTTTGATAATAATAGTTCAAGCTATATTTTGTAATTACTGACAATATATTTGATAAAATTCTAATTGTCACCCTCTTCTTGACGAAGAAAACTAACTGTGCTACGCCTTCTGTGTCCACAATCAGTCTTTCTACTTCTAGAGCTTTAATAAACACAAATCATGTGAAATTGATGTTCACCCTGAGAATAACACACAACTAGGGAAGTCAATCTGGAAACATAAACAGATTGCTTTACGGCTAAAAAAAAAGTACTGCAAAGATTTACAACTAGTTTCCTGAGTTTTCTTTTGCACCACACATTACCTTTATGAACCACGTCATGAGTGTTCACTGCAAATTACAATCAATACAATGTCCAGAGGCTTACTGGGCAAGGAGAGGTTAGCTACCCATCCAACGTCTCAAGCTGGTTAGCGGAGCTAGAATCCCAAAGATGGTGCCCTTTCCACGGCTCACTGATTCCCTCTGTAGGCTGGAAACTGCTCATCACTGAGGAAGGCAGTAATGTCCTCCAAATGAACCATAGCTTGGATAATATCACATTCACTTGTCTATGCTGATGCTTTGCCAACAATAGGCACCCAAAACATGCTTGTTAACTTGATGGAATTCCTTGTTACAAAATTAACAGAGGTATGTCAGCACCGTGCCCATTTGTCTCACCTCTGTGCCCACTAATCTGTGACATGCAGGGACCAAAAACACAGCACCAGTGTCCAGTGTTGCTGGTGGCCAAGCAAATCTGCCCAGGACTTCCAGTTAGGGGTCATCAACCACTGGCTGCCCGACCTGTGTTAATCACCAGTACGTGGCTTGCCCTGGTTATTTGCCCTCCCAAGCAAGATCAGCCTGGGCGGAAACAGATGCATTAGGGTAGTGGTGAGCTGATTTCTGTTAACTTGGAAACATTTTATTAACAGTTAATGATCAATGTCCTCATCAGCCAATTAAAACAAATGTCAGCATGTCAGTCAAAAATAAGGTGAAAGAAAGTCTTAGGTACCTCCCAGGGATCATTAGGTGGGTTTATTCACTTTACCTAACTCCCTAAGAGTAAGCATCACTTGAAAAACATCCAACATTTTCAATTCTGTTTAATTCAATTTGATACAGTTCAGTTAAATTGATCATTTGTTCAGAACCTACCCTGCTCTATCAGACACTGGAAATGCAAAGATGAATTAAACATAAGTCTCTGCTCTAAAGAGTTGTGGGCTTGTGGGGATACAGTCATGTTTATAACTTACAGGAGAGACTGAAACCAGTGCTTAATAATAATGTGCTATAACCCCATAAAGAGGGAAATGGGAAGGAGATGAAGGAACTCTCTTACTCAGTGTTTATTATGTGCAAGGAACTGAGCTAGATGCTTTCACATTCACTGTTCTCTTTCATTTTTCACCACAACCCCAAGGAAAAGAATTTCTATCTCTGTTTTTTAGAGAAGTAAATTGAGCCTCTGAGAGGTTGAAAACTTGGCCTGATATCACATGGCCGTGATCAGCAGAGCAGACTACCCACCCATCCACTCTAAAACCCAGTCTCTTCCATTGCTGACTTCTTATCACCAAGGTTAATTTTTTTCTGGAAGGATCAGAATAGTTTCATGGACAATAGGAGCATGAGAGTTCATAGGTGGGATTTCAACAAAAGGAAACTGAGGAAAGGATCTTTCAGACATTAAAAATGAGCCCATCTCTTCTCTCAGCATAAGTCATTGGGGAAGTTGCCATACTTGCAGCCTTGGACTAGCCCGGGTCAAAGTGCAAGGATGTCCCCACTTCCCCATTAGTCACTGCCTACAATCCCACTCCCACTTGGTGAGATAGAATACTGTTCCTACGCCACACCAGCGGCTCTGCCACTGGAGGTCCCCAGGTTGGTTCACTGTCAAGACTACTAGCATGAATCAGTTCCAAACTTAGACTGGGCCAAATCAATGCCTTGGAATTTGGAATGTTGTTGTATTTTCCAGGGATGGCTTTAAGGAACACTTCACATAGTACTGCAGAGATTAAGAGCAGTGAATACGGTCAGATAACAGGGGACTGAATCTTGGCTGTGTCTATTATCAGCTCTGTGACCTTACCTTTTAAAAAAATAAACTTTAGTTTTTAGAACAGTTTGAGGTCTACAAAAAAAAAAGCAAAGGTAAAACAGAGAGTTTCCATGTACCCTATACCCAGTTTCCTGTATTTTCAACATCTTATATCATTAGTATGATTCATTTGTTGCAATTAAGAGGCTGGTACTGATTTATCTTTATTAATGAAAGCCAATCTTTTTGGCTTCTTTCAGACTGCCTTAGTATTAACCTGAGGTCTTGTTTCTGTTCCACGATCCCATGCAGAATGCATCCTGCTTTGATCTTCACATCTCCTTGGGCTCCTCTTAGCTGTTGGTTTCTCAGACTGTCCCTCTTTTCAGTGACTTTGACAGTTTTGGGAGGACAAATCAGGTTTTCTGTAGAATGTCCCCCAGCTGGGATTTGGCTGATGTTTCCCTCATGATTACTCTTGTGTTTGGGGGAGGAAGATCACAGAAGAAAAGCACCATTTTCATTATACCCTATCCAGGGAACATACTATCAATATGACTTATTGATGTTGGCAACCATTGACGCTGAACTTGATCACGTGGCTGAGGTGGTGTCTGTCCAGTTTCTCCACAATACAGGTACTCCTTTTGTTTAATTGTCTTCATACTGTACTGTTGGGAGGAGGTCACTACGAGCAACTCACACTAACAGAGTGGGTGCTTTGCCTTTTATGTGCTTCAGTTTCCTCGTTTGTGTAATTGGCGATAGTAATAGGACATACTTTGTAGATGTGTTGTGCATGTTAATACATGTAGAGCACTCAGAACAGAGGCTGGCACAGAAATAAGTATTAATAACTCTTATTGTTATTTTCCTTTTGTACCAGCTTTCTTGTAGAAAAGTACATTGAGGCAGTCATTCATACACTTATTCATTTGTCCATTCAACAAACATGTTTGAGATCTACTATGTGCCAGGCACGGTGATAGAGTTTGGGGTTACAACGATGAGCAAAAAAATCAGCCCCTGACCTAAAGAACGTAATACAGTCTAGAAGAAGAGAGAGGGAAGTGATCACGCAAATGAACCTATACTTCCAAACAGACAGACACAATGATGAAGAGTCATGTGTTGCCATGAGGGTATGTTCTTGGGGAAGCTACTTGTTTCATCTTGGAAGAGTGAGTTGAGCAGGCAGCTGAAGAATGGGGTCCTGGGGAACACCTAACCAAGAAAGATGCATGATAAGGGCAGTATGACCAGGTTGTAGACAGTGAGGTGGAGAGTGGTATGTTGGGAGGCTGGATAGGTAGGCAGGGTGAGACCAGGTGAGGCCTGTGGGCCACAATTTGGTATTTATCCATAGCAGCCATTGCAGGCTTTCAAGCAAGGAGTGACCTGATTCAATATCGGTTTCAAAGAGATTACTCTAGCCACAGAGTGGAGTTGGGATTGGATGGGGTCAGAGTGGGTGTGGGAAGGTCAACTGCTGCAGTGATCCACGTGGAAATGATGGTAACTTGCACCAGACAGGTGGCCATGAAGAAATGAGAAGAGGAAAGGACTCTAGAACATTCCAGAGGACTCCTGACCCCTAACCGCTGGCCAGCCTGCCCTGGTGTCCCCCCTCCACACCTACCCTGTGGACCTCAAACAGTCTATGGACAACCCAGCCTGTTCATTCAAGCTGCAGAACACCCTTCTTCACCACACCAGGAAACACAGCTGTCCCTCGGCCACCCCTACATGGATCCTAGAAGCCAACTGAGCAACAGTGTCCAGGGTCCTAGGCATCAGCAGTGAGGTCTGCAAGAGAATTATGTGTTCCAGGTGGGCACTGTGAACTCTTCTCCCACTAGTGCTTGTTGTATTTCAATTACATTCCTGATTAACACTGCTATTGTATTGCCTTGATCATAACTTACTTATTATTTTGAAAGAGGAGAAAATTTAATGCCCCTACCTTTCCAAATTTGATGACTGACTGAGATAAACACTGCTTTTCTTTGAAAGTTCAAATAAAAGAAGAACCACCATCATAATAAGCATCATCACTATTCATTTTGGTGGTAATTAGCCATTCAAGATTTAAACTCTAGTTAAAATGCATAAAGATGAACAGATTGAAAAATATAACTTATTCATTTCCAAAGTAAAAGTGCTATTCTTTAATCCAAAGACTTTAAGACAAATCTGACAGCCTAAATTACTCCATACCAAATGATATGGTTTTGATAGAATAAGACATTAATAAACAATGTGGATTTTCCTTATATATTTTTACTGTATTTGCCATTTCTACTCTATCTATATTTCAAAAGGCAGCTTATGATAAAAATCCATATGCAACAGCAGATAGTTAAAGTTGAGTTAAGAAGATATCAGAAGCCGTTTATAGAAAAAGGGAAAAAATATCAGGAATCTGAAATAAGACATTATTCATATGAGTACAAAACGGGCTCTGAGTTTCCTAGCAGCCAAGGCAAAGAAAAAAAAAAAAAAACGAGAAGAGAGGAATATTTCTCAAACCTGCTAATAAGTGTAATCTCAGTCTTTTTAAAAAGAGGCATACTTTCCCTTGCCATCGAAGTTATACAAAATTCTGCCTCCAAGTAGCAATGTTAAGGGTTGCAAAAATTTCTTCATTACCAATCCCATATGTAACCTAAATATGTTTGTGGAGAATAAGCCTATGCCAAACACATGCTTCCAGAAGAATTTGATTGTTGCAGGGATCAATATTAAGGAAACCAGAATACGGGTAGGTGGTGTGTCCCTGATGTCCTCTGTTGGGTGTCAGGTGTCCTAGGAGCATTTGGTCACTAATACAAAACAAAGCTTTAAATGCTTGTGCTCTTGTTTACCTAGAAAGTATGTTTCAAAAGATTTATATTATAGTTAACTAAGAGGAAATACACATGTAATGAATTTCAACCTCAAAGAAACTATGGCTTAATTTATAGAGCCAGTTACAAGAGATGCTAGCAGTCAACTTGATCTCTGACAAAAAACTGGAAAAGCACAGTTTATGCCTTGGTCTATACTCAGTCTGGTTGCATTCCAGCCTCCTTAAACCAGGCTGACCTTATGCAGAGACTGAGATTTTTGAATTATCAAATGGATGCAGACAGTAATTTTTTTCTTCTAAGTAATAGAAGCCCTGATTTGTTCAGGTTGGCAATATGCCCACTTAAAATAATCATTTCCCAGACTCCCTTGCAGCAATGGCTTGGCATGCTGGTCTTGCGACACAGTTATGGCCAAGGAGGTATGAGTGAAGTCTAGCAGGATGGGCCTCCAGGAGACTGCCTATGTGGGACAGACTCAACTGTCATTTATATATATTTTGTTCCCCATCCATCATCTTTTTAAAAAACAAATAAGTTGTCTGGGGAAAGACCAGCCATCTGGGGAAATGAAGATGAACAGCAGAGAGAGAACACTGAGAGGGGAGCTAGAAGGAGCCTGGGTGCTTGCCAGGTCCCTCAAGCAGCTCCACCAGCTCAGGGCTGCCCACTCCTGCCCCTCTTATGACATGAGAATAACAAAGCCCTTCATAGGTAGGCATTCTAGGTGGGTTTTTGTTACAATCAGCAGAACATACTCCCTAACTGAAAAACAGGCACATACCCACCTCTCTAAATGCCTCATTCAACAAACTAAAAGTAAAAGTGAGACTTCAGAAGGGAGACTGGACAGAAGTGAATCTATCCCTTCAGTGTAGCATCCGTTCTGGTGGTAGAAACACTGTAGACATTTACCAAAGCCTGTTTTCACAGCTGAGTACATTTTGCAGCTTTCCCCAGATGTGGCCATGTGGCGAGTTCTGGCCAGTGAAACAGCGAAGAAAATGATGCATGCCATTTGCAGATTCAGTGTATACCTCCCCTCCCCCAATTCACCATGCTCACTTTTTCCCCGTCCTCAAGCGGAATGTGAAGAAGCGCCAGCTTCTGGAAAATGACAGAGCCACACAGAAGAAGAAATCCAGGTCCCTGCCCCAGGGTCGTGTTAAGTCACCAAGATTTTGAGAGTGCTGTCATAGCAGGCAGCCTGCTGCGCATACCTCCAGGAATGGTCTCCAGGGCGGAGGGCAAGCACGGCGGGGGGGTACGCAAAATGAGCCATTGGGGCACAGGGAAAGTTATAACTTCTGCTTAACTGCGTTTTTAATTAATTTAACCAATCTTTGGCCACATTTAAATGCACATAATATGTTGGTAAAGTGCTATATGTATATGGACTCACTTATATGTTGATTCTATTTAAAAAAGGACTCATAAAAAGAGACAACAGACTGGTGGTTGCCAGAGGCAAGAGATTGGGGGGCGGGGGGCAGAAATGGGTGAAGGTGATCAAGAGGTACAAACTTCCAGTCATAAGATGAATAAGTTCTGGGGGTGTAGTGTATAGCATGGTAACCACAGTTAATGATGCAGTATTGTATATCTGAGAGGTGCTCTAAGAGTACATCTCAAAAACTCCCACCACAAGAAAGACATTTGTAACTATATAAGATGGTAGATGTGAAATAAACTTAATGTGCTATTTCACAATAAAGAAAACAATGAAATATATTTACGTTGAAAGTATGCTGAAATGCATTGCTATTAAAGGGATGCACAATTCTAAAGAAAAAAAAAATCATTGTTCTAGAGTGTTAAACCTACAGAAGTTGTTCTTCAAATGAGAATTTCCATGTGAGGCCAATACAGAAAACAGGTGGTGGGACCACTGGTCTGGTTAGTGAAGGTGGGAACCAGAAGCCCCACTTCTCTCTGCCACCCCACCCCAAGATATGAGGCCATATAGGGAAGGGAGGAAAAGGCTCAGTA
>PVKM010011577.1:0-32984 GCA_004027735.1 Carollia perspicillata
TAAGAATTATCTCTCAAATTTTAGACATAAAAATACAACTGCTTTTCTTTTAATTAAATAAAAATACATCAATCACACTGTATAAAAGTTAGTCCTCAAAAATTCTGTGTCATCTGAGTTTTAGAGGATGAATGTTTTTATGGTATTTTATAGCATATTAATGGAACCCTACAAAACATCAGCTAAGCACATAAGTACCGACACTGTACACTGTAAGACTAGCATATGAAATGGTTGAGTTTCAATCATAAAAGGTTGTATAAGAACAGCTAAACATCTATCTAGGGGAAATACTGATTAAAAGGCCAGCGAAGGTTGATGGAATTCGGGCACATTATCCTTTCTATAAATGATTCTAAATCAGGTAAAGTCTACTTAGAGAATAGTGGGGGCTTTTGAACTTTATGAAACAAAATCTCTCAGGTTATTGTCTGGCATGAGTAGAGTCATGCATTTTAGAAACATGGCAGCCCTGGCTGGTGTAGCTCAGTGGACTGAGCACGGGCCTGTGAAGCAAAGGGTCACTGGTTCAATTCCCAGTCAGGGCACATACCTGGGTTGCAGGCCAGGTCCCCAGTAGGGGACACATGAGAGGCAACCACACATTGATGTTTCTCTCCCACTCTTTCTCCTTCCCTTCCCCTCTCTCTAAAAATAAATAAATAAAATATTTTAAAAAAAGAAACATGGCAGAATTTCTGCTGGAAAAAATGGATTTACTGTAGTTAGAAATTACTTTCAGTGCATTACATAGTTCTCACCATATTTTGAGTGAAAACCAAAAGTCAACAAAGATGAAATAATCACTTTTGTAAAAATCACTTTATTTTTATGCTTTTATCATTGGAATAGCATAATTAGGTTAAATATTCAGACAATACTTAAAATACATACAAACATTTATATATTACATGTGTGTTTCAAATAATCAGAGGTATTTCAAGTCCCTTTGTTTAGTAACTGGGTCTCTTAGGGTATATATTTAACTATGTATTAGTGCTTGTTATTTTTTGTTCTCTTTAATCTATTTTGCTTATTTTTAAGGTTTAATTTTAATTAAATATGCATATAAGTGGATACATGTTACAAAGTTTAAATAATTACTAAACATCCACATATATACCACTTATCTCAAAGAAAACATTTGTGCATCTCTCTGGCTTATCAGAAGGAAAATTTCAGTTGAAATTTTTCCCCCCACTCTCTTATTCTTTTAGTTTTACTATATCTGGATTGATCTCTCAATATATGACTAGTCTTGCTTGCTACTAAACTTTCTGTAAAGGAAATCATGTGGTAGATCCCTTCTGGAACTTGCTTTTATAACTCAGTGGATTCCTTCTGGTACTTGTCCACGCTTGTAGGTATAGCTATGGTTCATTATTTGCACTGTAGGACAGTCTAATGTATGAAGCTATCACAATACCTAACCTATGTTTTCATGTTTTACTCCTGATAATGCCACTCTTAAATTCCTAACTATGGTAGAATTTCAGAAACATTTTATCAAATTCTTAAAACATTAAAAAACTTTAGTTATGAGATGTTTTTCTCAGCCATAATCCCCTTCAAATTGGGTTTAATCCAAAACGTTCAAACCAGTCATACAGTTATGCAATTTAAATTTGTATGAACCAGCCCAACATGAATGCAAAAAGGAAGTTGTTTCTATGAAAACAAAGTCGAATACTTTGGAAAGACTCAGGGAAATGTAGCTAAATCAAACTTGTATTAGGGGTTGTCCTACATCAAAGATTGGCTACAAATTGTACATTTCTAGTTCTTAAACATTTTTTAGTTTTATGATTCTGATTTAATAGATTTTTCCCCTAACATCAATTATCATAGCCAATCACTTTAGTAAGGGATTCTACTGTATTTATTTCATTTTACTTTTTTTTAAAATCATCACCCAAGGACATGCTTATTGATTTTAGTAAGAAGGGGAGGGAGGGAGAGAGAGAGAGAAAGAGAAACACTGGTGTGAGAAAGAAACAGTGACTGGTTGGTTCTCATCTGTGCCCCAACTAGAGACCAAACCCACAGCCTGGGCACGTGCCCTGACTGGAAACCGAACCTGCGACCTTTCGGTCTACAAAATGATGCTCCAACCAACTGAGCCACATTGGCCAGGTCTATTTACTTTGACTTTTATTACACAAAGGATTCAGTTAACTGACAAAGAAAGAAACCCTAATAAGATAAATGTATTTAAATCAGTAAAAAAATTGAAGCAATAGGTAAATAAGGTAGAAAACAGAGATGAAGTTATACTAATATTAAAAGCTGAATGTCATGTTTCCATTACCCATCGCTAAAGATAAATTTGTCTCAGTTTCCTAGCCTTCAGTACAACAACGCAAACACAATCATTTATGACATTCAGATTTTCTAGGAGCTCAAAAACAAAACTTGATAGTTAGGAAAAGGTCTAACTATCTATAATACTGACAGAAAAAAATTTCTCCAGTCAGTAATCAGAGAGGTTATTTATAAGGCAATAACTGAAACCACCAGCAAATCTTATAGTAAAATCAGGAACAAGTCCCGCAGGGTTGTTTTGATGAAATACACAATATGAAACACATATACAAACATATAAATATAAATGAATGTGATTTTATGTGTAATGATACGTTCTTCAATGAATAACAAGTTGCCAAAATGCAGTTTAGTAAAAACAGTTGTAAGGAGAGCAAATATTCTGATCTAATTTCCTTGTACCCTGACAATACATTACTTCAGGATTAGATTTTAAAGTAATTTAAATTAGTAGCTCTTAAAATGTATCTGGGTAACATACTGCTTTGAAACTTTGATGAGAACCTGACCAATTCCTCCAAATCTTAAAAAGAATTTCTGGGAAGTTTAAGGAACTTATAAAGCCTAACCATCAAGGGTATAAACTCCTGGGCTAGAGTAGTCATTGTGATTTTAAGTCCTTCATACAGTGCTTGGAAAACTTTTTCTGAGCCAACACTTCGAAAACTGTTAAGCTCTTAAGTGCATTCAAGACTACTCGTCCTCTTGCTAAGTACCTAAAGTGAAGCTATTTTAAGATGCAAGTTAAAGAAGAGCCACATGCTTATAATGATCTGTTAAGCCGAGTAAGGCAGGACTCGTTTCCTTTACTGAAAACTGAGCTGAATAATGACAAAGCCTCAGGTAGCAAGTCATGCTCCAGCGGGAAACTGAGGAACTACTTGTCAATAGAGCCAAGATTTTCCTTGGAAAGCAATTTCAGTACATTCTCAATAGAAGACAAACAACCAGAAATTCCATGCTATAAAGTACGATTGAAAAACTTTAGTCTAGAAAAATAAGCATTCCTTGGCCACTAAATAAATCCAACTTAGAAAAGCATCCAGTAAAGTGCATCCTATTTACTAATAATGTAAATTCTGATATATGTGACAAACTACATCACTGGTCTCAATTCTTTACTCCTGTGTAGTAATATTGATATCCACACCTTTGACACAGCCTCACTGTAGGCAAGGTGCCTATCCCAGCTCCATCACTCTGGGCTTAGTTATGTGATTTGCTTTAATAATGATAGGTAAGCAGATAGGACATAGCAAAGGCCTGGCATGTGCAACTGGGCTTACTCTCTTACGCTTCTGCCTTTTGCCAAAAGAATATGCTCAGGAAGCTACTGATCTGAGGAGGAGGAGAAACAAGGGGAGCAGATGTGCACACAAGAAACACCTTGAAACCAAGCCCAGGCTCTGCCTGGATCAGCTCAACCCCAAGCCCGTACGTGAGTGAGAAATAAGAGGTTGAAGTTTATATGAATTTTGGGATGCTTTCTTATGAAGCATTACTGTAGCAGTTACTGACAGATGCAGTAAATACAGGCAGTAAGTTGAAAAATGTAAGAATCAATAACTGAATTCTATATGGACTTGTAGCTATAGATCATTGAGGGCTCACACATTAAGGGCAGACATTGTTTTTCTTGGTGAAGGTAACAGCACACCAAAGTAACAATTCTCATCCACTTTGACTATTTTACTGATAGGAATGCTTCAGATTATTTTTCCATCTATAAGATTTATGTTGAATAATGAAATAGCTCAGGAGCAGGGAGGCAGGAGTGGTAAGTCCTAGTGGGGATGAGTCTTGTTAACACTGAAATTACTTGGAATTCCTGGTGCTTGGTGATAAAAAGAAGACTGAGCTGTAGTTCGTTTTACCACTGTTTCAGACTGTCGACATGTAATCTATTCCCTGACCGACTGCACCTGGGACATACTCTAGCCTCATCTTCCCAGCCCCTTCCATTACGATGATTGAAACACAGAACTCCAGAAATGAAAATCTAGTAAAAAAATTATGCAAAATTACCTAAGTTACATATATTAAGTACAGGTAGTTCCAAAAGTTCATTCAGTTATTTTATGAACATTAATTACAATGAAAAAAATCAAGGTCTTTGAATTATAAGCAAATTGGCATCATAATGGAAAATTATCTCAAATGTAAAGCCATTCAACTAAACTGATGCTTATTTACTCTATAAATATATTAAGGCCATACAAACCATTTGGTTCCAAATTCCATTTTCAGCATATCTTACTAACTTAATTTACTCATTACTCTGGCTTTAGACATATAGATAACCATCTCAATATCACTGAGGGCCAGTGAAAAATTGAGTACTTACGCCCCTGGGTCACCTTAGAGTCAATTAATGTAGGTAATAAAGATTGTAAAGATAACATTAGTCTTATTCATTATTAGCATCTACAAAATTGAGTAAAGTGTTATTTTTTTAATTGTTCAAAAGAAACTATCATGTTTCAATACAAACTTTAATAATCTAAAAAAAGGCAACTGTCATTTTTTAAACTTCTTTTCAAACTAAAATAAAAAGAGCACTGTTAAATGGTATATAGTTCATGAGTAATCTTTTGAACTTCTGAAACTCTAATACTTCTAACTTAATAATATTCAGAACTACATTAATTGGAAACTGTGGCTAAGATGAGATTCTTTAACATTAATTAATATATACTCATTAATATATACTCATGTGTATAAAATAAAATATTAGTATTATATATATAATAACATACACTCTATCTTGTTTATATTACTGCTGACTTTACTTTTACACAATTAACAAATCCCAAGCCACAGGCATAAAAGTATAAAATTACCAGCAACAGAAGTAATCCAAATGAAAAGACCCAGACTATTTTTAAAATCTTACCTTTATCAAGCAAAGTTTACTTGCGCCTTATCTTAGAAGTTTACGTACCTGATGATCCCCAAACTACGTCCCACGGGGAACTGATGGGCTGCTCCTCTCCTCTGGCTCCGCCCTCCTTATCTGCGCCTTGGATCCCGATGCCAGCTGCAGTGCTCACCACCTCAGCTTCCAGGTCAATCTGCAGAAATTGACACATGCCTTATGTAATACATGCGCCTTTTTATTTTCTTTTGGAACATGAAGATTTTCAATAGAATATATAGCAAGTATTTGCAACACAAATACCCTTTCTTTAAAAAAAAAAAAGCTTTAAAAAAGGTAAGTATAGGGTGATCTTGTTATTCAAAAGCACCAGAGTCAGTCCTTTTCATTCCTTACCCATTGGTTCCCCGACCTTCCTCCTATTTGCCCCCTCATCATGCTTCCACCGGAACTGGTGTTGATCTCATCCTAACTACGCAATGCTTTAAAGGTAAGTGCAGTTGGGTCTCCTGTCCATTGTTGGTGGACAGAGTGATAGATGCATAAAATATGTGATAAAGCGAGCAAATGAAATGTTGAGAACAAAAGGTGTGTGTATGGATCTTTGCTGCGTAATTCTTTTAACTTTTTGTGTTTAAAAATTGTCATGGTAAAATGTTGGGGGAAGGGGTTCAGGAGGTGAAACAAGAGCCCTTTCTCCAGTAGAATGCACTAGTCTCCTGTTTATGAGTTAGAGGCAAGACAGTGTAGTAGAGCCAGGACTGCCTGCGTTCAGATCCCAGATCCTGGACTTACTAGCTGTGGGATCTTAAGAAAGTTACATAATGATCGGTGCCTCACCTTCCTGTAAAAGAATGAAAATCAGCATTATGAGGATGAATGGGTGGATGATACCTCGATCAGTAATTAAGCTCTACATGTGTGAGTTACTACCAAGTGTAACTGCAATACATTTGCAAAGGAAATATAAATGACCACAGGTCATTCTTACATCTTCTGAAAAATGTCTGTTCAAATCTTTGACCCATTTTTTACTGGGTTATCTTCTCATTTGTTCAAGCACAATTTGCTAAAATGACTTTCCTTTCCCCCTTGGCTGATTCGATGCTTTTTAGAAAATCAAGTAACTTTGTTATTTGGTATGACATTTCTTCTAAGTACTTCATTTTTTTTCTTTATTGATGTATATATTCTTACGAAAGTAACACGGTCTTGATTAGCGTAAGATTATAGTAAATCTTGAAATCAAATACTGTAAGTCTTTTAATTCTGTTCAAGATTATCTTAGATGTAATAATCCTTGACTTTTGCATTTTCATGTAAATTTTGAAACCCACTTGCCATTATCTATAAAAAAGCCTGATGGAATTCTGACTGGGATTGCACTGAGTCTAAAGATCAATTTGGAGAGAGCTGATATAATTTTTTATGTATATGACATGCCACTGGCAAGTAAAGACAGTTCTCCCTTTGCAACCTGTATACCTTTTATTCCTCTGTTGTCTTAATACAATGGCTGGTACTGCCAGTAAAATGTTTAGTAAGCCTGGTGAGAGTGGGGATCCTTGCCTTGTTCTCAGTCTTAGAGGGAAAGCATTCAATATTTTGCATTAAGTGTAGCTATAGTTGTAGATGCCCTTTATCACATTCACAATGTCCATTTCTTTGAGAAGTTTCCTAATTTTTATCATGAATAGGTATTAAATGTTTTAAATTTTTCTGACTACATATAGTAATCATAGTTATTATCTTTGATTCCTTTACAATGGTGAATTACATTGATTTATTTTAGCAATATCCTCTAGCATAATTTTTAGTGTCATCTCTAAATTTCTTGAAACTATAAAGAATATTATTAATATAATATTATCTATATTTTGACTGAACTCAAATCTGCAAAAATGCATTAGGCAGCTAGGAATAGGCCCTTGAAATAATCTTTTATTTTTTATTTTAATTGTTGTTCAAGTGCTTCTTTAATTTTTTTTATTTTCCTTGAAATAATCTTGATTTAAGAAATGTATCATAGAAATTCATGTAATAATCAAAGAATTCCTCTTGCAAAAAGCCCCAGGTCCAGGTGATGTTCCTGGAGCATTCTACTGAATGTTCAGAAACATTAATTACTATGCTAGACAAATTTTTCCAAAAGTAAAAAAAAAAAAAAAGAAGAAGAAAGAAAGAAAAAAAACTAGCTCATTTGAGTAGGTGTGACCTTGATTCCAAAATCAGGTTACGATAGTACAAGAAAATATAAAGCCATTTAATTAACAAACATAAATTTTTAAATACTAAGTATAATTTTGGATAATCAATTCCAACTTGACTTTTAAAAAATGTATCATTAGGTAAGGTTTATCCTAGGAATAAAATGATGGTTTCACATACAAATCTCAATATAATTCATCACACCAACATACTGAGGTCAAAAAATTTATACAACTACTTCAATAAATGTAGAAAATTTATTTTATAAAATTATACAAGAAAATAATTCTTAGTAACTAGGAATATAAAGTTTCTTTAATTCATGAATATTTTTGCCAAAGCTACAGAAAATATTAAACACTGCAGAAAATGCACACACACTCCCTTTATGATTATGAGCATGGCAGAATACCCACTGTTACTGCCAATACTTAAAAAGCAACAAAGATTCTGTCCAGCAATACAATAAAACAAGAAGTATGTAAATAAGAAGGGAAAATATAAACCTGCCATTTGTTTCTTGCAGAAATGGGTAAGCTGATCCCAAAATCCACAGAGAATTAATTGTAAGAGACCCAGAATAGCCAAACAATATTGAAAAAGAAGACTGTGGGAAGACATGCTTAAATGATTTCAAAACTTACTATAAGTTACAGCAATCAAAGCAGTATGGTAGAGATCAAGGGACTAGACTTGGAAGTCCAGAAATAAAACCATGGATGTATGACTAATTGATTTTCTGCAAGTCTGCCATGATTATTCAATGCAGAAAGAGCAGTCTCTTCAAAAAATGGTTCTGGGAGAACTGGATATCCACATGTAAGAGAATGAATTGGATCCATACCTCACACCACATACAAAGATTAACTCAAAATGCATCAAAGACCTAACTGTAAGAGTCAGAACTATAAAACTCCTAGGAAAAAACATGACTAAATTTCTGTGAACTTGAATTTGGCAATGGGTTTTTCCATGTGATAGCAAAAGCATAAGCAATGAAAGAAAAAAAAAACAATAAATTGGGAAATCACCAAAATTTAAAACTTTTTGTGCATCAAACACATGATTAAGGATGCAACAAGGCAGACCACAGAACGTGAAAAAGTATTTGACAATCATATATTTGCTAAGGGGTTTGTAGCTAGAATATATAAAGAATGCTTACAATCCAAGAATAAAAAACACAAATACCCCAATTTAAAAAGTGGCAAAGAATCTGAACAGACACTTCTCAAAGGAAGATATGCAAGTGGTCCATAAGTAGAAGGTGCTTGACATCATTGCTCATTAGGGAAATACATGTCAAAAGCACAAGAAACCACTTCATACCTAATAAGATGGCTAGCATTTAAAAAATGAAGATATGGAGAGATTAGAACCCATCTATATTGTGGGTAGAAATGTACAATTGTGGAACCACTGTGGAAAACAGTTTCGTAGTTTCTCAAAAAGTTAAATATAAAATATAAAACATATGACTCAACAATCTGACTACTTAAGTATTGACCCAAGAAAAATAAAAAGGTATGTCCACACAAATCTTGTACATGAATTATTTATTCATAATAGTCAAAAACTGGAAACACCATAAATGCTCTTCAACTGGTGAATAAACAAACATAATGAAGTATATCCATATGATGGAATGCTAGTCAGCAATACAAAGGAATAAACTATAGATGAACCTCGAAAACATTGCGTAGAATGAAAGAAGCCAGGCACAAAAGACCATGTATTGTATGACTCCACTTATAGGAAGTGTTCAAGTGACTTTCTTTCTCTTGAAGATCAGTGCCATGGGTGGGAATGGGGATTAACTGTAATGGGCGTGAAGGTTCTTACTGGAGGATGAAAATGTTCTAAAGATGATTTATGGTTATGATTGCACAACTTGTTAAATTGACTAAAAATTTCTGACTTCTATACTTGAAATTCAATGTTATGTAAAATACAGAGTTTGTTGGAAAAAGTGTACACAAAGCACTGCATGTTTTATAAGGTCATATACAAATAAAAAGATGAATTACACGTATCAGAAAGGCTGCCTGCAGCTGTGATTATGCAGAAAAAAGGGGAATGAGGAGGAAGAGGAATTTATAAGTTAATAAATAAATTATTCTAAACAAGAGGCAGGTCAACATGGAAAAATATGAGCTGTAAATGTAAGTTTATGATCAAACCTCTGTAAATGATGTCTTAAAAAGTAAAATACAATAAATATTTTATAAAGAGAGGAAGAAATAATAATTTCATTTCACTTGCAATTCTTCCAGAAACTGAACTAAGTCACATAATATAAAAATAACTTCAGGTAGCCTAAACTTGTGATTATGCTAGTTAAAAAGTATTTGAAATACAGTCAATACTTCAAAATCCGGTCAGGTCCAAAGCAAGAGAAATAACAAACAATTGAAAAAGGGCAAGTCCTCCCTCAGTGTTATAGTGTAAACATTTACTACTTCAAAACCCTGGAAGAAATCTATGAGGCAATGATCAATTAAAGAAGCATACAACCCCAAAAAGATCATTATAAATACTGTCCTTCAGAAAACCACTTCTTCTCAAAGTACATACCATGAAATCATTAGTTCTATGCAAAGTTCTCCCTAAAACATCATCTGTGGTCTGTTAAGTGTAGAAATACCGCTGCACACACATCCCCAGACAAATGTACTCAAAATACAGGATACTCAAGTCTCTAAGAAGACAGTCTCCGAGACTTTCAAAAAACTAAATGCGTTTTAATAAATCAAAAAAAATCCTTTTTTCATGTAACACTTTTCATATTAAAACATATATACACTTTAGAAAATGTTTCATTAAAAAGATGTTCTTTGCTCAGAAATTCACTCAACAAGTATCTGCCCAACACTCACTCTGGGCCAGGCCCAGTGCCAGGTGCTACGGAGTTCAGAGGTCAGGAACACAAGCTCTTGTGCCCTCATGGAGATTTACAGAACAGTGAATATTACGTATATAGTACATGATAACATTGTTAAATGGGCAGAAATGTCAATGCAGAAACAGCAAGAAAAGCAAGGAAGTATCTGAAACAGTATGTTTAGGCAGAATGGGTTCGAAAAACTTATTTTCAAAAAGAACACTTAAAGACCATTGGATTACAGTCAAAATATTCATCACAAAGGAATGTTTAAATAACTACATACTTCTATAATGGACATGATGCAGTCCTATCATTCATGTGACTAATATGGAAAAAATAAGTTAAAAAAGGACTGCAGAAGATTCTCTAGGAACGTAAGATTCCACCATTTGCTTAAATAAGGATTGTCTACAGTCAGACTTTTTTTCACTATAAATTTATTTGCACGAGTCCAAAATTTCTGAAAAGACACAAATTTTACTAATGGTTGGTTACCTGTGGGGAGCTGGAATAAATGATCAGGGACTTTTTTTTACCTTTATGTATTAATTCACCTTTTAAAATCAAGATCATATATAACTTTTATAAGACAGAACAAATTTTAATTGGTAAGTATTTGCAGGCAAAGCAAAAGAACTTAAGGAAGGCAGGGAGTGGTATGATTTTTTTTTCTAGGTTTCAGAAAATTTAACTAAAAAGGACAAATCACCATTTTATAAATAGTGGTTTGGAAAAAATCACAAAATGGGGAGCTTTTGGGTGATTGGGCTATGAAAACAAGGACCAAAAAAAGGGACTTGACTGAGGAGTTTATTCTGAGAGCACTACAGGCTGACAAAGTAAAACAAGATTCTTAAGAATAAAACTAAAACCAGTACCTCTGAAAACAGCTGAATAAGGATGATTTGAGGTATGCTAGCATCACCTTCTCACATTAAATATTAATGTAGCAACAAGTATCAGTTTTTCTGATTAGAATATTAAAATTTTATTTAAAATGGAAAATTACCTTTCTTATAAGGTGGTTTTCCGTATCTGCCACATATATGATATTGTTCATTATGGCTACGCCCTGTGGTGAATTAAAAGTTGACTCTGAAAATATTCCATCTTTTCTTCCAGGATCGGGTCCTAAAAGATAAACCGTAAGACAAAATTTTTCCACTTTGTAAAGCCCCCCAAATAAAATCTGTATTTAAAGCTGGGATTTCAACGTAAATAACATGACATTCTACGTGCACACTAAAGTGCTCCCCGAGACAGCTGTCTCCCCCAGAGTAAGGACGCTGCTACTGACAGGGCTGCCTGGGTAACGACTACCAGTGGCCCCAACCAGCCAACATGCATCAGGAGAAAGTGCTCTCAGAGCATCTTGTTTACCTGTCACCTAGACCAGAGAGAATTAAATACAATGTTAATCTGTTAGCATCCAGGGGAATGATATTTACCAATTTGGGAAGACATGCTCATTTGATAATGCCATTGCCCTGGAACAACATGGGTTTGAACTGTGTGTGTCCATGTGTACGTGGATTTTTTCATTTATTTTAAATTTAAAGATCTAATTGGCTTTATTGGATGATTCATGAATCAGGCAGCATTCCCATCTAATAAATAGAAAGGAGCTCCCTATGTAAATGTTTTTCAATAAATACTGTAAATGTATTTTCCTTATGATTTTCTTAGTAATGTATTTCTCTAGCTTACTTTGCTGCTGTAAAAGCACAGTATATAATACATAATATACAAACCATGTGTTCACTGACTGTTTGTGTTATCAGTAAGGCTTCTGGTTGGGAAGTCAAAAGTTGCACATGAATTTTCTCCTGCATGGATGGTTGCCACCCCCAACCTCACATTGTGGAAGGGTCAAGTGCACAATGAAAATGAACTTTCCTTACAGAAAAATACACATACCTATAAAATGTCACAAATAATTCAAGGGGTTCCTAGATCCTCAAGTCCACACGAGCATTTCTTAATAGGCCATGAACCCTAGGTTAGCAATCCTTCCTTCACTACTTTGCTTTGCCACAAATATCATCTCATAAACACTGTGCGAGCCAGAGTGATTCTGGTCTAAGGGCCTATTTTTCAGCCATTGCAATACATGTGGAGTTTCAAGAGCAGAGAGAGTACACAGCATAACGAAACACAATTGTTATTTCTTTGACTAGAGGACAAGCCATTCAAAGCCCCTAGGTCAACATTTCCAAACTATGCTTTGCAGAACTCCACTGTCAGCAAGATGTTAGCAAGAGGGCTAGTATAGTGTACTGGATAGGCACATATTAAATCCCAGCTCTACACTTTCCAAGCTGATGACTTGGGCATGTTCTTTGTGTCTCAGTTTGTCTTCTGTAAAATGGAACTAGTAATATTCCTAACTCGTAGCACTGGAAGGACTAAATAAATTAACACAGGTAAAGTGCTTAGAATAATGCCAGACATACACATATTGCTAATATTAACAATATTTTACTATTATCAATAGTTTTGCTATTATTATTATTATTATTATTATTATTATTATTATTATTAATACTATTCTTGTTGGTGGTGCGAGTTCCCTGATGGGAAAAAAGGGACAGAACTGCAGTCACTTAAAATTCAAAGACACTGTGTACTGCTATTCATGAAGTACATTAGCAGAGTAAAAGACACGAGAAGTACAGCGAAACCACCACTGGCAAAAATCTGTTAAGTCACATGGACCAGTGTTTCCTGGGTATATCTGACCACAGAATTCTTTTTAAAAAATTCTAGAATAGCTATGTATTTATTTCAGGATATGAGCCTTCCTAGAAACATATTTGGGAAACCTAGCTTGCTGCTAGTTATCTGTTTAACAAAACAGAATATTTGCCCTGGCTGGTGTGGTTCAGTTGGTGGGAGCACTGTCATGTTAACTGAAAGGTCACAGGTTCGATTCCTGGTCAGGGCAAATGCCTAGGTTGTGGGTTAGGTCACTGGTTGGGGCATACAGGAGAGGTAACCAACTGATGTTTCTCCTCCTCCCTTCCTCTCTCTCTAAATCAATAATCATGTCATCAGGTAAGGGAAAATATAGTCTCTGACCCACAAAATAACAGAAATTATCTTTCTGTTTAAAAAAATTTGCATACACTATTTTGAAAATTATAGAATGTATTAAAAACTCTTTAACCATTTAAATTCAACCTGCTACAACAGATACTTTTTGAGTAACAGTTCTCCTAACTGCATGTCATCAACCAAAATACTAAGTTGCTAAACAAAATAAACAACATAAAACACAGGTACTCTAACAAAAGCAATGACCAAGAAACAAAAAATTCAAGAGCTGAGGGAATAACTTGGTGTACAAAGAGTAACACCACCCTCAAGACTGCTGAGACGCATCACTTTTCTCTTTAATGTGTTAATAATAAATTAACAAGTATTAAGATTTTATTAATTATACAGATGTACGTAAGAGTCCTTTTCATTTCTACGACCAGGGAGATGTGGAACAAAATGGTCTATGACTGAATGCCCCTTCTGTTTTGCTGCACTCAAAGGGAAACGATCCAGAAGCATGCTGACGTTCTCATGGAAGGAAAGAAAGGTAAAATTATACGCAAATCCTAGGTTACTTATTTTATAATCTAAGCCTGAAGTTCCTAGGGTACTGTCCCGGTCTTAAAAAAATAAAAATATGGCTATATTTTGGTGGAAAATTAAATATAATACTTCCATTTAAAATGTTCAAAATTCAAAATGTATATAGAGTATAGAGTAGATCCTCAAATAATTTCTGCACTGTTTCACTGTAACACTGATGACACTCTACAGGAACTTGATTTAGCCCTTCCTTGTATCGGTTAGTTAGCCTCTGTAAAATCTGTCTTGTTCTGTCATTTCACGTGAAGTTGCAGAGCCTGCTAATGATGTTCGATGAGGACTTGCTGTAATACTTTAATAAGATACAATAAATATGGTAGTTTTTTAAAAACAAGATATACAAATACACTTTCAAAAGTACTGATTTAAAGATTTCATTCTTTTGACATGCATAGGGCTTTATAGGTATCTTTGTTTTCTGAGGGAGAAGAGAATAATTTCAGATACCACACATTAATTAACGACATAATTTCATGAAGTTAAAAGTCAATGCATACTGGCCTTCTATAATTAGTTCTTGTTTATACATTTCAATTTTAATACATTTCCTTCAACTATTTTATTAAAAATATATTACACATCATAATTAGAAACAAACTTTACCTCCAATGCTGTACTGAATTTGTCCATTCTCCCAGACGACCAAAATTCTGTGATGCCCAGTGTCGGCTATTACCAGTCTCTTAGAAACATGGTCTACTGCTACTTTGCCAGGGAACAGCAGTGGTGAAGGAGGCAAAGTATCTTTATAGAGCTTTATTCCGATTCTGTTGTCTCTGATCTGCCCCCTGTCTTTGTAATACTTTAAAGCTATTGAAGTATACAAAAATAATTTGTCTTTGTGCCCTTCCCCAATCAAAGAAAACAACATGTTCCCACGGGGTCCAAGGATGACCAGAGTGGGCCAGCAGGACACCTCCAGTTCTTGCCACAGGCTGGCGTCCGCGTCATTAACCACGGGGTGGGTGATGTCATATCGAAGAACAGCACTCCTCACATTATCCAGCACTTTTTCATTCGGGAACTTAGCTGAGTGAACACCAACGACCAGCAGACCATCTAAACGAAAGAAATCATAGGTTAAATATTATGAAGCATTAAAGTCTGAATAGCAGCATCCACACATTAAATGTTGGGCCATTAATAAATATAAACAGTACAGAGATAAAAACAAAAAACAGAACTAAATTAGTGTCTCCACACATGTACAGAAATTAATATTTAAACCTCATGATAACCTTAGTAATGACATAAAAACACCTGATCAAAGTGTTGTGGCTATTTCAGAGTTAAAACCCTTTGTGTCCTTATTCTAAACAAAGCTTAAAAAAAACACAATATTTTTATATGAAGATGTTGAAGTTTTGTTAACTTCTCCCCCAGCTGTTGTAAGCCTCTTTGAAACTACAAAGCAGAAAAAATGCTTTTTATTGGTATTTATTGTCACGTTATCCTAAATTTTTCTGACCTAACTGTGTTATAGGCTAACAGTGATATGAGCAAGATATTTCTGTAACATAAGGTCTTTAATTTATTGAAAATTCCGTATTATTTTTAGTACAAACCTTACTATAGTATAAACCTGAAAATTCTTATTATGCAATTTTTAGTACAAACCTTATTGTAGATATCAGAACTGCTAAAAACTAATAACTATATTTCTTTTATTTAATCAATACAGTATGTCAAGAAGATAGTATGGGGGGAAAGGAAATGTTAAACTGAATTCAGAGAAAAAAATCAGTACCGACTACCAAGGCAGCAGAGGTAATAATGGCTCTGTAAATTACAATTTCCCAACACGCCCATCAAAGCTACACAAACCAGAATGAGAAGAAATACAAACCATACAAATGGGGATGTGTGATTCCCTGACTGCTCATCCTTCCATTTACAACTTTTAACTCCAAACCAAACTCCACACACGTACACATACCCCACCTAAGGACTGAAAAAAGTGAACAAAAGCATGTAGACTGTTAGAAATTTGGAAAAGCAAACCACACGAGAGTGTCTCCAGTTTGATTTTGTTTGCTTCCCTTTTCATGGCTCCAAACTGAGGTTCTGATGCAGCACATATGGCTAAAAACTCCAACAGAAACCCCACTGGAAACCCCACAACCTCTCCGGCCCAAAGCACCAGGGAGAGGATGGGAGAAACCCAGAGGGAAAGAAAGGGAGGTGGAGAAGGTGACTCCCTATTTCAGAGCACAATTACTCCCAAGTCTCGGCTTAACTCCTAAAGTACACATGTGTGAGACAAACCCAGAACGTACAGCAAATGCTTGGAGAACAAGAATGGAATTATAGGTTGATGGAAGGAAAGAGAGATGATGAAAGATGACAAAACCCCCCCTTTACAGTTTGAACTAGCAGGTCTGAATCTACTAACACAAACCAATCAATGTGTTCCCCAGAGGTTCAGAACAAAACCCAGAACCTGTATGTCATAACATTTCAAGGTCCAGGATACAAAGCAAAATCACCTGACACTCAAAGAACAGGGTAATGTTACCTACTGTGAAAGAAAAAAATACAACAGACAGACGCTGATACCAAAATGAGGCAGATTATTTCAGAGAGTACACAAAGTCTTTGAAGGAGCTATAACTATACTCCATGAGGTAAATAAACATACTTTTGAAATGAAAAGATAAAATATAGAAACAGGAACTGCAAAAAAAGAACTAACTACAAACTTTTAGAACTGAAAATACCATATCTGAAATAAATTCACTGGATGAACTCAACGGCAAAAAGGAGATGCCAGAGGGCAGCGTCTGCAAGCCTCAGAGAGCTCAGCGGCCTCGGTGCTCGCACCTCCAGGGGTGGCTGCAGGGGTGTAAGAGCAACATCTGCAAATCCCTTTGCATTCTGCTTGGCAAAAAAGGGACCTCCATATCTGAGGCTCATAAATCAGTGTTATTATCAGTAATATTAACAAGATGTAAACTATGCTGCCTAAACTTTCCCTTATGGCAGTGTAACAATTATATATTCATTCATTTTCTGTCTTCATAATATTGCCCTGTCTTGCCTCTTGCAATACATAATCTATTATTCTTTGTAACTGAGGAAGAATTGTGGATTGATAAAGAAAACAATAAAAACAATTCAGTTACTACCCTTAGAAAAATAAAGATATCTCAACAGAAATCATTTAATCTAAAGAACACAAAGAAAGAAAATTAAAGGAAAACACCCCAGAATCTCAGGGACCTGTGGAAGAGGGATCAGCTCTCAGATTTCTAATGTATGTGTAATTGGGGTCCGAAAGGAGTGGGGACAGAGATTGGGGTAGAAACATAACTGAATAATGCCAAAACTCCAAAAATTTGGTTAAAGATGTATATTTACATCAATGGAGAGATCATGCAGACCAAAAAAAAAAAAAAAAAAAAAAAAATCAACGAGAAAATGGTGGCTTTAAATAACACATTAGACAGATAGAATACATATGTACAAAACTTCCAACCAAAAGCAACAGAACATATTCTTCTCAAGGGTAAACTGTAAATTGGGACACAAAATAATTCTCAATAAATTCAAGAATGAAATCATATCAGGTATCTTTTCCAACCACAACAATAAGAAACAAAGTCAACTACAAGAAACTGGAGAAATCATAAATATGTGAAGATTAAACATGCTACAGAACAACTATTCAGTCAATGAAAAAATCAAAGAAATAATATATAAAGACACATGAAAATGAAAATATGGCTTATCAAAATCTAGAGAATATAGTGCTACGAGGGGAGTTTACAGCAATCCAGACCTACCTCAAGAAACAAGAAAAACCTAAATAACTCCACATATAAATAAGAAAAAGAGCAAACAAACCCCAAAGTCAGGAAAAGAAAGGAAATAATAAAAATCAGAGCTGGAACAACTGAAATACAGACGATACAAAAGATCAATGAAAGCAAGAGCTGGTTCTCTGAAAAGATAAAACCAAGAAACTTGTAGCTACTCACTGAGAAAAAAAGAAAGAAGGCTCAAATTATGAAAATTAGAAATGAAAAAGGAGAAGTTACAACGGATACCACAGGAATACAAGAATCATAAGAACCTAACAAAAACAGCTATATGCTAACAAATTAGGAAATTTAAGAGGAAATGGAGAAATTATTAGAATCATACTGAATTTGACTAAATCATGACGAAACAAAAAATCTGATTAGAACTTAAACTAGTAAGGTTGAAACAGCAATCAAAGAGTCTGAAAAAACAAAAGTCCAGGACCAGATGTCTTCACTAGTGAATTCTAACAATATTCAAAGATTTCATACCTATCCTTCTTAAACTCCTCCAAAAAACTGAAGAGGAGGGGAATGCTTCCCAGCTTATTTTCCAAGGCCAGCATTACAATACCAAAACCAGACAAGAATAAGAAGAAAATTACAGGCCAGTATATCTGATGAACATAGATGTAAAAATTCTTAACGAAATATTAATACTAGCAAACTGAATACAACAATACATTAAAAGGGTCATACGCCACAATCAAATGGGATTCATACAAGAGCTGCGAGGATGGCTCAACACCTGTGAATCAACGTGATATAGCACATTAACAAATTAAGGAATAAAACTCATAGGATCATCTCAATAGATGCCGAAAAAGGATCTGATTACGGTTCAACATACATTTATTTTAAAAACTCTCAATAAAATGGGTAGAGAAGAAAACTATCTCAACATGGTAAAGGCCATATATGATAAACCCACAGTAAATATCAAACAAAACAGTGAAAAACAAAGCTTTTCCTCTAAGATCAGGAGCAAGACAAGGATGGCCACTCTCATCACTATTAACACAGTATTGAAGTCCTAGCTAGAGCAATCAGCAAAGAAACAAAAGGCATTCAAATTGGCAAGAAAGAAGTAAAGCTGTCACTATCTGCAGATGACATAACTTTATATATAGAAACCCTAAAGACTCCACCAAAAATTATTAGAAATAATAAACAAATATAGTAAAGTTGCAGGGTATTGGGTTGGCCAAAGAGGTTATTTTTTTCCCCATAAAATAGAACACAATTTTCATTTCACCAATAACTTAATTGACTTCGATATTTTGATTATGTCAGCTCTCTCCCGCATGTTAGAACACTGACTGTTCTCAATGTCTGGATTTTATCACTATCAATTTGAACTGGTCTACCCGACCGTGAAGCATCATCCAGCAAGAAACTTCACAAACCACTTTTGACCCACTGGATCACTCACAGCACCTTCTCTATACACTGCACAAACCTTTGTGTTTCAATTGCCTTTTACCTTTCATGAGATAATAAAGCATAATATGCTAAAAATGTTGTATATTTTCTTCCATCTTCAATATTAAAGTGGCTACATGGAAATTCACCAATTTTGATAAGTCTTTTTTAAAAAAATATTTTACTTATTTATTTTTAGAGAGAGGGGAAGGGAAGGAGAAAGAGTGGGAGAGAAACATCAATGTGTGGTTGCCTCTCCTGTGTCCCCTACTGGGGGCCTGGCCTGCAACCCAGGCATGTGCCCTGACTGGGAATCGAACCAGTGACCCTTTGCTTCACAGGCCCGTGCTCAATCCACTGAGCCACACCAGCCAGGGCTTGATAAGTCTTTTTAAATGCTCGTTGATATGACAGCTGTCGCAATACGATCTAACAAAATTTCTTCAAATGAAGTTAAACACAACTAAGAGCTACTAGAGCCATCTTACAGAAGAAACCAAATGAACTTTTTGGCCAACCCAATACAAAATCCATTTACAAAAATTGCTGCATTTCTATACACTAACAACAACAACAAAAAAAAACAGAAGAGAAATTAAGAAAAAAATCCCAACATGGTTTATGATTGCAACAAAACAAATGACTAGGAATAAATTTAACTGAGGATGTGAGAAATGTGTACACTGAAAACTATAAGACATCGATGAAAGAGACTGAAGAAATGGAAGGATAATCTATCCTCCCAAATTGGAAGAAACAGCATTGTTAAAATGGCCACATTACCTAAAGCAATCTATAGATGATATGCAATCCCTATTAATAGCTTAATGATGTTTTTCACAGATATAGAACAAAAATATCCTAAAATTTGTATGGAACTACAAAAGACCCTAAATAGCCAAAGCAACCCTGAGAAAAAAGAACAAAGCCAGAGGCATCACACTTACTGATTTCAAACCATACTACAAAGGTAGAGTAATCAAAACCGTATGGTTCTAGCAGAAAAACAGACATGTAGAACAATGGAATAGAACAGAGTCCAGAAATAAACCCACGCATATGTGGTCAATTCATTTATGACAAAGAAGCCAAGAATTTACAATGAGGAAAGGATAGTCTCTTCAATAAATGGTGCTGGGTCTGAACTGGACAGCCATATGCAAAAGAATGCAACTGGACCACTATCTTACACTACACGCAAAAAATAACCCAAACACTTGAACATAAAACCTGAAACCATACAACTCCTTGAAGAAAACACAGGCAGTAGGCTACCTGGCCTACTTAGTGACATCAGTCTTAGTGATGATTTTGGTGTGTGTGTGGGGGGATTTGACACCAAAATCAAAGGCAAGAAAGGCAAAAATAAGTAAGACTACATCAAACTAAAAAGCTTCTGCACAGCAAAGGAAACTACCAACACAATGAAAAGGCAACCTACCAAATGGGAAGAGATATTTTCAAATCACACATCCTATAAGGGGTTAATATCCAAAATACATAAAGAACTCATCAATCTCAACAACAAAAGAAAAATCAAATAACCTGATTAAAAAATGGAGAGAGGACCTGAATAGACATATTCCCAAGGACACAGAGATGGCCAATAAGCACATGAAAAGACATTCAACAAACCTACTTATCAGGGAAATGCAAATCAGAACCACAGTAAGATATCACCTCACACCTGTTAGAATGGCTATTACCAAAACACAAGAAACGGCAGTGTTGGAGAGGATGTGGAGAAAAGGGAACCCTTGTACACTGTTGGTGGGGATGTAAATTAGTGCAGGCACTGTGGAAAACAGTATGGACAGTCCTCAAAATTTTAAGAACAGCACTACCATATGATCCAGCTATTCCATTTCTGGATATTTATCAGAAGAATACAAAAACACTAATTCATATAGATGTATGCACCCCCGTGTTTATAGCAGCATTATTTACAACAGACAAGAAATCCAAACAACCTAGGTGTCTACTGAGAGATGAGTGGATAGAAAAGATGTGCTGTGACACACACACACACTGACACACACACACACTCACACACATCCACAATGAAATACTACTTGCCATAAAAAAGGTGAAATCCTGTCACTTGTGACAACATGAATAAACCTTGTGAGTATTATACTAAGTGAACTAAGTCAGATGGAAAAAGAAAAACTGCATGATTTCACTCATGTGTGGAATATAGAAATAAAAACAAAACAATTAAACAAAATGAAAACAAACTTATAGAGGCAGGCCACAGAGGGGAAGGAGAATGGAAAAAGGGTAAAAACAGGAAAAAGGGCTCAATTGTACGATCATGGATGGTAACTAGACCTTTGGTGGTGAGCATAATGTACACATACACACGTCAATTCATAATGTTGTACACTTGAAATTTATACACCAGTGCTAGCTCAATAAAAAATAAATTCGTAAAAGACGGGGGACATGAGTACCTTCCTCATTTAATATTTGAGTTTAAAGTTAATAATTCATGGTACATCCTTAGCATAATACCTAGCACAATAATAAGCCCTGTATATATATATATACTGTATTACTATTTGCTTTTCTTTTTTCAAGTAAATTATGTTACTTAGCAAAAACAGGAAAGGGAGGGGACAGGAAAGGAGGAAAGGGGGAAGGGGAGGGGAGGGAGAAACGGGCCAGGCTCTATGGCAGTTCACACACCTCCCAGATGTTCTGTGGGCTCACCTTACGGTTGTGAAGTGGTAGCACAGGACCCACAGCTGCACCAGCTCCTGCCGAACCTCCTTCAGCGTCTCTGTCTCTAAATCCTAGGCCAGGTCAGTATTTAGTGCCATGAAGAAGGGCACCCACGTACCCTGATGGGCACCTCGTATTTAAATTACAAACTTACATGGGTCCAGTTCATGCTCGCAGGTTGCAGGCAGCCATTGCTGTCCCTCCCCTACTACTACTACTTCATATTCACGTTTCCTTTTCAATTGCCTGACCTGCTGACTGCAAGGTGAGGCACTAAAGACATAGAAGTAACAGTCACACGTAGACGAGATAACCAGTTCCCACAATTACATAAAGATCAAGCACCCATGATAAATCCTTCATTATTTCTCACTACTTCTAATACTTCTGCTTCTCTGATCATACCCAAACTGACAGACCAAAATTCGACGTCCACGTTCTGGTCTTAGCTCTACAAACATGTACAAAATCATCCCCCATTTGGCAGTTTTTCGTCACCCCCAGCTAGGAGAAGCTCTCCCTCAAGTGGATTCACCGGAAAGCAGATTCGCATGTGCACAGTATTCTCCAAGTTTCTGGACAGTCAGAATTTTTCTATAACCCTAACTGATTCATACAAGACAGCTGTTTGAATATATTATCCTTGGTTTGTACTTTCACTACTTAAGATTCTTGAAAATACTGCTCTACTGTTGCCTTCCTCTGTACATTTGTGAAAAGTCTGTCCAGTGTAATTTACATGCCTTTAAAAGTCTTTTTTTCCTGGAGGTTCTGATGATTTTTTAAAAACAACTTTAAAGTGTAATATTTTTACTACGACATCTCTTGGGATGTTCTAGGTCAACTTTCCCTGGTGTCTGGTAGGACGTTTCAATATCTAGATTCAAGGCTTCTTTTATTTCTAGAATATTTTCTTCGATTACAGTTTTAGCTATTAGCTCCAGTCAGTTGTTTCGATTTTATTCTTCAGTCTCCAAACAGTCTTATGTTGGACCTCTCCTGTTGTTTTCCAATTCAATCTTTTCCTAACTCTTTTTACCTCTTTCTTTAGCTCAGTTTTATTCCCTAAGTTTCTGCCCCACTGCTTTATTTCAATGCTTCTGATTCCATTTTTTATATGAATTTACTGTCCCTTAGGCACCTTATAATTTAGTCTCCATTTCTAATATAATTCTGACCTTTTTCTTCTGTTCCCTTTCTGAGTTCAAGCAACACATTTCTCCCTTTTCTCCCCCCCCACCCCTTTTTGGTCTATTTCTGTTCTTAGTTTTTAAATTTCTGATTCAAGTTGTTTTTACCTTATTCCTAAAAACTGTTTGAGGATATGTAATCCAATTGAAAAATTGTGTTACAGTTTTTGCCAACTTCGTGATTGTTTTTTAAGTGAGAATTTTCATCGGCATTTCAACTTCGAGTCCTGTTTTCAGCTTTTTACAGTTTTATATGGACGCGATATTCTTAACATTCCTATCCGTTGTGTGGGCAGGGCTCTTGGTTTGAGCGTGCCCTCTTTGGACAGCTCCTTGCTCTGTGCGCCTTCAGCCTGGACTGCACTGTGGGAAGGACAGGCTGCTGCGTACCCTTCCTCAGTCTCGGTAGGATCCTTAACTTTCCACTCTTGCTGTCCTTTATCTCTTCAGCAGACTATTTCCCAGAGAAACCACACAACCGTACGTCCGATTCTCTCCGGAAGCAATGCATCCCTGAGACTCCTGTTCCCACACTTTTCCAAATGCTGGTGCTATGACCTGGAATACAAACCCATGTTCAGTTCTGCACTTACTACTGGGGTTTCTCTCTCTGCAGGCACTCTGTGCTTCTTCGCCTAAGCACTTGAAACCACTTTTTCTCGTGGCTCTTTTAAGCCTCGCCCTCCCTGTTCTCAGTACCTGCAGGCCAGCAGCAGCAGGACCTTTACTGAAATTCAGTTTATTCCCCAACTTACAGGCAAATGAAGGCCACGATATTCTCTGTCTCCTAATACTGCTGAATGAGGATCGAGTGCAGTTTTATTTACTTTCCTTGTTATGTTTGGAGAGGAGCAGAAAACAATTAAAAAGAACCAAAATCAGATGGCACTGTTTTCCTCCAAACCCTGAAGCAATACAGATAAATTTCTTGTTTTTAGCATCAGGCTTATTGAAATGTAATTTTCTTAAATTTTATCCTTTAATACTTTGTTAATAAGCAAATATAACTAAGTCCTAAAACCAGCCTTCTCCTTAACGGAGAAAAATGAGAAGAGAAATCAATTACAGGCATAAGAACTGGAAAATTTCTTTGCAGATACTATAGTATGATTGGGAAACCCCACAGAATCAATTATAAAACTACAGCATATAATAAACCATACTGGAAGTAGCAAAATATAAAGTTAACACATGAAAATCCATGGCCTTTACCCACCTATACAATAACCAGTTGAGGAATATAGTGGTTGATGAAACCCCATTTATAATAAACAACCATAAACGTAAAAAAAGATGTTTGACCCCACTCTAAAATGCAACTGGAAACTACACCAAGATACCATTCATCTCACTTTAGATCAGAAAAAATGTAGAAGTATGCACATTCATACACTGCTAGCAGGAGGCCAAACTGGGTCAACTCTCTTGGTGTGGAATTTGGCAATATTGAACACAACTTTAAATGCATTCAACTTTGACCCAGCAATCCCACTTCTAGGAATTTACCCTTAAGATATACCACCAGCAATACAATAACAGATCCACCAGATTATCCACTGTTTGTAACTACTGAATATTGGAAACAACCTAGCAGCCAATACATACACAGGATAGGAGGGGGCTGCATAAATTACGTTACACATACACTCACAATGAAGAACTGTGCAGCTGCTAAAAACCATCAGGAAGTTATCTACATGGAGTGAGTGACTACCAGAATTTTTATACACTTTGCTTTTTTCAAGCTGTTACATGAGAAAAGCAAAGCACACAAATATGTGTATAGTAAGTCACCTGTTGTGTAAAAAAAAATAACAGAAAGAATGGATGGGAAGAGAGGTATAACTATCCTCAAGGGAGCACATGATCTTCTTGCAGGGGTGTCCACCCTGTGGCCCAGGATGGCTATGAATGTAGCCCAACACAAAATCGTAAATTTGTGTAAAACATTATGAGGATTTGTTTTGTGATCACGTGTCTCAATGTATTTAATGTGTGGCCCAAAGACACCAAAAGGTTGGACACACCTGTTATAGGACAGTCTCCCCCTTGCTTCCTCCCACCTTCATGTAATTTTCCTTAATTTCTCTCCTTAATTCCAAATGTATAAAAGAAACTGCAAAGCTGTCATTCTCTGGAACATCTGAGATCTTGTTTCATGCATGTCATCAGTTTGGCTCAAATAAACTCATAAAGATTCTCTACAGGTTTGGACATTCTTATTTTAACAACATGAACTATATCACATTGTCTAAATAGAATATATATATATTGATCTGCATATAAGGACAACTGCCAAACAATGATGCCTCCTGTTTTTTTTCAGTGCCAAGAACCTTAAAGTGAGAATACAGAGATTTTCCTTAAAATATTTTGCTTGTTCTGTTAGTCATGCAGAATTACTGCAGGAAGAACTTAACCCATGTGTCTCTTCCCTGTGTCAATTCTGCCTTATCCTTTTGCTGTAACAAATTACAGCTGTCAGCACAACTGCGTGTTTAACCCTGCAAGCCCTCCTAAAGAGTTACTGAACCCGGTGGTGGTTTTAGGAGCCCTGACACAAAATGAAATTCTATGTTGACTGCTTAAAAGGTTTTAGTTTCACTATAAGATTAAAAATGCATTTTTCTAATTTTTAATAAAGTATAATACAGAAAAAGAGTACATGCTCATTATAAGAATACCAGCATTTATTCAGTAGTATTATGACATTTGGGTTTTTAAGTTTAATTTAATTATATGTTAACACACACCTAGCAATCACATTTCAAAACATACTAAGTCTTCCTAATAGTTGTTTTCTTATAAAACAAGAATGCCTTTCCTTACATAATAGCCATTGTGCTAAAATTGGGTGTTATATAATAACACACCATTAATGTATCTAGTATGAAAAGGTAAAAGAAAAATTTAGAAACTCTCAACTAGAAAAGGAAAAAAACCCCACCAAGGTACCTGTTGGTGTAATATGTGAACCAAACTTGAAGAATTAATAACCTCAGAGCACAGCTACATTTAAAAAAAAAAGTGTATTTATTTACTTTAGAGAGAGGGGAAGAGAGGGAGAAAGAAAGGGAGAGAAACATCTATGTGAGAGAGAAGCACTGACTGGCTGCCTCTCACTTGCACCTTGACCAGGGACTGGCTGCAACCAGGCATGTGCCCAGATCAGGAACTGACCTGGTGATGACCTTTTACTTTGCAGGCAGGTGCCCAACCAACTAAGCCATGCTGGCCATGGCCATACCTACATTCTTAAATGGTGTTTGAAGACCAGAACAATTCACTCCTATTAAGTACAGTATCTATTTACTTTTTGCTTTAGACTCTTTGGCATTATAATTTCCCCTATGGTACTGTACAAGTGACGCTGGTCCCCATAACAAACCTGACCTTAAAAAGCTGTTTTACAGAGGAAGGAAACTGGGTATTAAATTGGGCCTCTTTCAAGGTGTTTTGAATTAATAAGGACTTCCTCACAAGGCTGAGCAATACTGGCTTACTGATAAAATGAACTGAATATTTAAAATAGGCTGCTGAATGTCCCTTTCAAGAACTCTTAGCATTGTGGCAAATCCGTTCAGAAACACAGCACAGTAGTGAGATAAGACACCTGGCTGCAAGAAAGCAAATGAAGTTAGTGACACCTCACTGACCCCTGATGTAATAATCTCTGGGTATGCCTGCTTCTGTGACTATGAATTGAACTGATCTTCTGAGCAACATAAAAATCTTTTATTTTTAAGTTATCAGCATTTTCAAATAGTAGCATATTACTGATATAATGTTTCTCTGGCATTTATAATGTTGAGAACATTTACAAACTATTTTTCTTTTCAGAAGTGTGTGTAAAAATAGTTTTTTGGTTTTTAGACTTGGTTACAATGTGCTATAAAAATGATGTTTCCAGTGAAGTGGTAAAGGGTTACAAAGATCCATTCTACCATGTCCCTGAATGTGTTCCAGGTATGGAGTTAACCAACAAAGTTAACCATATCCAGTCTTTAAGGGATATCTTAAGTGTGGAAATAGTTAACCCTGGGTTTCTTAACCCAGACTGTTGTGTCTCTCTAAAACTCAAATTTTATTATGAGATCCTTCTATTAAACAAAACCCAAACAAATTGAAAACCTTTAATATCTCTGTATCTTCAATGAAAGGAAAAGTCCAAACCATTCAGAATGTTAAGCAAAGCCCTTCACAACATGGTCCAAACCTAACCTACTACCCTCCACTTTTCCCAGGAGCCCCCACGAAACCTACTCTTCTGTGCTCTCCGATTGCTTTGCCTGTCGCTCCCTCCGCCAGGAGTGTCTCTCCTGTCCCATTTCCATTTTCAGCTCCACTGCTGCTCATTTTCCCAGTTCCGTCCTAATTGTCTTTCTCTGAGAAATCTTTTTCAGTGCTTCTAGGCAAAGAGAGTTACTCCTTTCCTCAGGTTCCATAATGCTTTTCATTCAGCTTTGATATATCTTTCCCCAGCAGTTAGCAGAGTACCTTATACATAATAGATGTTCAATAAATGTATTTATTTACATGGACTTAATGAAGACATACAGGCATTCAAAACCTAACAGATGAGATACTCATATTTCTTAAATCAATACAGATGAATTTTCCAAAACATGATTTAGCTACTGGGAATATCTGAGTTCTTGATAAATCTCATTGTTCAGCAATTGCAAGATACAACCTATTACAACTGAAAAGCAACTGAAGTTTCACTAGCACTGACGATTTTATCTATCACTCCTTTTAAGTTTCAAGACATCCTTCATCTTGTACATGTACACTCTATTCTCATCTTTACTCACAAGATCAGTGACCCTCCTTTTTATCTAAGAGCAGACTTCAATGAATGTCAACCTAATTAATCAAAAGCTTTAGTTTCATTTACCCCCTACTATGCTCTCTTTCAGGAGGAGGTAAACAAGAAAAAAATCTGAAAAAATTTCAAAACTCTAAGCTAATACTAAGTATAACCTCTTACATCTTCAGAATCTGCAATACAAGGTTTCCTAGTGTACTTCAGAAGACATTCTTCATAAGCAGGTCAAAGAAAATCTATGTTATAATATTCTGCATTCCACTGTTACTCATGTCATTTAAAATTAAAGAAAGAATTATCACATTCCCTATTAAGAACTTTAAAGCTGCCCTGGCTGGTATGGCTCAGTTGGCTGGGTGTCGTCTAACAAACCACAAGGTTGTGGGTTCGATTCTCGGTCAGGGCACATGCCTGCATTGTGGGTGTGCAGTCAGGGTGTGCGGGAAAGGCAACCCATTGATGTTTCTCTCTCATATCACGTTGTGCTTCCTTTTGTTCCTCCCTCCCTTCCCCTCTCTCTAAATCAATAAGCATGTCCTCAGATGAGAATTTAAGGAAAGAAAAGAAGTGTGCCTTTGTTCACTGGTATGTGTCGGGGAGGGGGGCATTAACACAAACTTTAAACCTTTGTATCACAGTTCTTAAGAAGAGTATAAAGTCAGAGTCACACATTTAATTTTTTCATAGAACAAATTCAGGTAAATCTAGATATAAAAAATGACCTTCTAAAAATACCTGATCATAAAAAAGTACCTTATGTCCTACCATTAGAGGAAAATATACCAAATAAACTAAATGCTGGTTCCTGTATCACTACGCTTAACTCTTCATGAAAAGGTACATGAGTCCTTAACTCATAGATTAGAAATTACTTTTACAATGACTGAAGTCTTGCCAAGTGTTCATTCTCCCATGAGCAAATGAGTCAGCTACTCTTCCCATGCCTACGCCACAGTGGTCTGTTAGCAACCAGTTAAGAGGCAGTTACCTTTATCAGAGTAGGTGTGTTCTAAGGCATGGAGATCAGGCAGTAGGTGAATACAGTTGATGCAGCAGTAGGTGAAGAAATCAAGGACAACCACTTTTCCATATAGATCCTTGTAGACAGAAATAGGCCCTTCTGTGTTCAGCCATTCTAATCCTGAAATTTACACAAAACAAATGATCATAATTAAAGAAAAAGACAATTTATCTAAAACTTTCCACTAAAACGTGAAGCACTTATTTCTAAGGAGAGGATGGGGAGGGAGAGGATAGGGGAATAAGATGGGAAAGAGGCTGTAATAAGGCAGTCTACAAATATAGCAAGGAAAAGCTACCAAATTCTTTCAGAGACAGCATGATAGCCTGTGTGTGCAAGAAAATAAGATCAAAACATTTAGGTAAGAACAAGAGGCAATACCAAATATTAAGAGGGCCTAAGCACACGATTAGGTACAAATGGGCTACTGAAAATGAAAGTCAACCCTAAGAATAGCAAGACATGACTAAATACAAAAAGGAACGAAGTGTTCAAATAAAAGGATAAACATACAAAATGCTTAAATCCATTTCATAGGAGCAGAAATGCTCTAGATTTGAATGAGATCTTAAATACAAAACATTTTAAATGCAAAATTAAACACATACACTGTTACAGATTTCATGGAAGCAACATTAATACAGACAAAGAGTGTGCTCCCTTCACTCCAGATTTTTTAAAAAATCTTATTAATTGGTACTTTTGCAAAGCAGAGTTTGTAATTACTTGACCATTATTTACGATTTCAACTATGTCCTATGAAGACAGATTTTGTTAAACTAATATTAAAAGTACAGCATCTTCATGTAATCAACTTACAAAAACAAAGATAACGAGTTTGTTGGTTATAAATAAATAAATACAGCTACTAAAACTATTCTATCTTTTTTAAAGTATAGTTAACATACAATATTTAATTATACCTTAAAGCAAGTATTTAGAAATATTTTATAGAAACTGAAAGCCAGAGTTTGGGAGAACAAGTGCATGATAACAGCTAATGACTAATAACAGTGACTGGAGTTACTCAATTATAACAAAATTCTAAAAAAGGAAAAGCCAAACTGCAAATCAAATTACTATTTTTTGTCAATTAATCCAACCTAGAGAGGTTCTAAGGTACCGAGAACTCTTAATTATCCATTTTAATAAGGTGTTAACTGTATGCCAGATCAAGTGATCATATAAAACTTCAAAGTAATGTATAGTTTACATTTTAATTGCAAAATATTTATGAATCTATCTTTTAAATTTATTTTCTGTAAATAGTCAAGAGTGACTTAGATTGGGGGATAGAGAAAATATTATTACATGTCAGTTATTGTGCCAGGTGCCTCTCAGGCTTCATAATAAATTTTATAAAAACAGTAATTACAATAAATGTAGTGTTAAGAGATGCTAACATTTATTGAGCTCTCCTATGAACGAAGAACTTTAGATATATGTATTACCTCCAGTCCACATACTAAACATGAAAGGTAAATACTCGTTCTATTTTGTGAGAAAACAGGCTTGGAGAAGTCAAGTAACTTATTCAAAATCATGCAGCTAACAAATGGAGGAACAGGGATTTAATCCTAGGTCTGCCGGCCCACCCATTATACCACACTGTTTCCCATAAACATGTGTTTCTTTTAAGACATGAACAAAACATACTGTTTTTGAGACAGTTATGTTTATGGCTTCTTGATTAGAGTTTACTGATAAAGAAACCAAGAAAAAAACTCATCTCTAGTAATCTGTCCTCAGTCATTTACCCCAGGTCCAGGAGAAAATTTGATTATGTCAAATATGAAGCTTAAATATTTTCTTAACATTATTTGCCAGTCACAGAGGTCAAATTTCATAGTATTACAATACACTCATTGTAAATACACACAAGTCTAGAAAATAAAAGCACAGGCCTAAATCCCAGCTGATGGCCTGCCCTTTTATAACGGTGTACTACATAACCAACTCTTCACCATTTTTTTTCAAAAATATGCATATATGGATATCATCTTTTAAAGCTTCTTTGACGGGATAAGCACTCATGCTCCCAATTCTTTTGTAAGAATTCTGCGATATTACAATTCCATCACAGGCTTACTAACAGAAAAAGCAAGCACTTCTCAAGGCGGGCGCAAAAGGCTTGGAGAGACACACAAGACTGTTGTCAGAGGGAAGGTTCCGATACACCTCCCTACCGCCAGATACCGAACCCTGCCCCGTCCAACCAATTAACTATACATGTGGTTTCAGTGTCATGCCAGGAGTCATGCCAGCACCACCAGGCGAAACGATGGCAGTCCCAACCAAAGAAGGTAAAGCAGGGTTTCACTTATCACAGCAAGACGTGCTTCACAAATAGCAGTGCTGGGACTAACCTCCCCTCGTGTTCCAAACACTCTTGGCGCCGGGATTCAAACCTAGGAGATGAGCCACATTTGATGCCGATTTTTAAAATTACACATTTCATGACTTGGAACGGAGAAGTGTGGCTCAGCGAAGAAACCAGCCAATCTTGGGTCTTTATAATCCGACCCTGACAGATATTGGTTGTGAGGTCCTCGGCAAATGAACTTAGCTTTCCTGTGCCTCAGTTTCTCAACTGTGAAAGAGGACTCATAAGAAGAGCGCCTCCAGGGGTTGTAGAGAGGATTATATGAGATAATACCCCCGAAGTGCTTAGAATTGTGTTTCACGTATGTGATTCATACTTGCTAACTAGAATGATGCAGAAAGATGACGACGATAGAGACGATGAGCAACCGAAAAGAAAGGACAGGGTGGCATGGGCTAATCAATGCCTACCGAGGCCACTAAACATTCATGGAACATCAAGTCCCGACGGGGCTCGGGGCTCAGGGACAAATAGGCAGGGCCCCCAGAAACTCTCGTCTGCCGCCGCTTCGGGACACCTGGGACGGGCAGAACCAGCGAGGCGCGGCTCCAGCCCGGCAAAGCGCCCAGCACCACCCCGCCTCGCCCACCGCTTCAGGGGAGGGCGCTGTCCCCGAGGAAGGGGAGGTTCTGGAGGGGTCCCCACCCCGAAGCCAGCCCCTCACCTTCCGGAAACTCGGGCACTGACAAGTCCTGCTCCCAGCCGTCCACCTTCTGCAGATACTGGTAGACCAGGCTGTCCTTTTCCTCCTGGGTGACGGCGTCGAGCAGGGCGTACTCCAGCGAAGTCTGAGCCGGGAGCAGGCCCGACAGGCTGCAGCTCCGGGCTCCGGGGGCCGCCATGTTGTCTTCGGACAGTCCAGAGGCGGCAGCCCGGCCCCGCGGGCTACGCTCCTTGGGCGAGACGCAGAGCTTTCTGGCCTTTGGTTTCAAAACCGCACATTCACCTCACACACCACCAACCCCTCTAAAGACACTTTTTCTCTTTTGTAAGCATGCGTTCAAACGCTAAAGTTACTGCCGATCGCCGCCAATTCCCGGGCGCGTAATTAAATTACCGCCCCAAACCACCCCGCCCCTTCCAACTCCTCCGGCCACAGCAGAGCCTGGACTTTCAGAACGCCAGATTCTACACAGAGGAAAAGGCCGGTTTAGCGTTCTAGAAGCTGTAAGAAAACCATTCCACCGACCTTTCTCTTTTCGGACAACAACAAAAAAAGACAAAATGAATCCGCAGGACTTAATAGGGTACAGATTTTTTTCCAGTTCTTTTTAAAGTTCGGCTCTTAGACAGGAATCAGCGGATTCGACACAGCTCTGGCAGCAGGAAGCAGTTCCCGCCAAGACTGGAAAGGTAACGGAGTAGGGTAAAAGCCTCGAGAGAAAGGCTTTTAGAAGTTGGGGAGTGACTGGCCAATGGCTTTGGCTTATACCTAAGTTCAGTAATTTGTCGCCCAGCAGTGCTGAAAGTGCGGGAGCGAATAGAATGTCAGCAGAGCCGGGGGAAGGGAGGCGCCGAGGGTTGGGGCTGCTCCCAGGGGTGCTGTTGGTAGCAGGTGGGCTGCGGCCAAGATCCCTGTGGGCCCGGCTTCCGTCTTCAGAAGGGGAGGCTGTGATTGCTTTTGTGGAGTGGAGTGTGCTAGCAGCTCATTCGGTTCTTGCTCTGGAGGGGGTAAGGCCCTCTCC
>PVKM010011578.1:0-32965 GCA_004027735.1 Carollia perspicillata
GGTCTTATGGGAACTCCTTTGTAGGTAATTGTCTCCTTTTCTCTTGCTGCTTTTAAGATTCTCTCCTTATCTTCAATCTTGGCTAATGTAATTATGATGTGCCTTGGTGTTTGCTTCCTTAGAACCAACTTCTCTGAGACTCTCCGAACTTCCTGAACTTCTTGGAAGTCTGTCTCCTTTGCCAGATTAGGGAAGTTCTCCTTCATTATTTTTTCGAATAAGTTTTCGATGTCTTCCTCTTTTCCTTTTGGCACCCCTATGATTCAGATATTGGAATGTCTAAAGTTTCCTGGAGGTTTCTCAAACTCTCCCCATTTTTTTGAGTTCTTGTTTCTTCATTTTGTTCTGGTAGAATGTTTATTTCTTCCTTCTGGTCCAAATCATTTATTTGAGTCCAGGTTTCCTTCTTGTAACTGTTGGTTCCCTGTACATTTTCCTTTATTTCACTTAGCATAGCCTTCACTTCTTCCTCTATTTTGTGATCATACTCAAGCATTTCTGTGAGCATCCTGATTACCAGTGTTTTGAACTCTGCATCTGATAGGTTGGCTATCTCTTCATTGCTTAGTTCTATTTTAGGGGCTTTGATCTGTTTTGATCTGTTCTTCCATTTGGGCCATATTTTTTTTTTCTTGACACACCTGTTACATTCATTGTAAGGAGTGAAGTATTAGGTATTTGTCAAGTCAGGACAACCCACATGACTGTATTGTGGTGCTATATGTGAGGGAGAGGTCCAAGGGGGAACAATGCCACTTATTCAGCTCTTGGCAGGCTTTCAGTCACTTCCTCTGCTACCCACAAGCAAATTGGGCCCTTCTGGCACTGATTTCCAGGTGGGTGGTTTTGTTTATGTGCTAGGACCCTGTGGGTCTTTCCAACAAACCCTCCTGTGAGGCTGGGAGTTTCCTCTGCTGCTGCAACCTCCACAGATTTTTATACTCAGAGGTTTTGAGGCTGTATTCTCCTGTGCTGGAACCCTGGGTTGTGTGGTTTCTCATTCCTCAGTTGTTCCTCCCGGTTTATCTGCATGTGAATGTGGGACTGCTCAGTCCTCCAGCTGCTGTCTAGCTGTGAATCCTCATCACCTTGGCTGCCCATCTCTGCTCCTCCTACTGGTCTAGGTGAAGTTTCTTCTTTAACCCCTTGGTTGTTCCACTTCCGTACAGTTTAACTTTCTGGCAGTTCTGGTTATTTTTTGTTTTTAAATTTGTTGTTGTCTTTTTGGTTGTGTGAGGAAGCAAAGTATATCTACCTATGCCTCCATCTTGGCCGGAAGTGAAAAACAGAGTTGTTTTTATAATCATAACTGACACCAATGTAATTCATATAAGGCCTGATAACTCAGAAATTATAGTAAAACCACAATGTTAAAGCCTATAGATAATATAAGAGTCAACACAAGTCAGATTTAAGGTTCTACTATCCTAATAAGCATTGGTATTCAAACTTTGGTGTGTCTCTATCACCAGGTAATTGTGTTAGAAATGCAGATTCTCTCTCTCTCCCTCCTCCTGAGTATTTTCAGGCAGGGTGAGGTTCAGGAAACAATATTTCTTCAATCCTCATGCAAGTCATCTGAAGGAAGCTCAAAGTCATCATATATTTTAAAGTTTTCTTGAATTCTGGCAGTGGAGACAACTTAGGCTAAGGCTGGGATCATCAGTCTGGGCTCTCCTCTGAGCTCTTGAAGGCAGAAGCCACATGATATCCACCCTGGTATCCCCTGGGCTACACAGCACAGAGAACACACTCAGGAGATGCTGGCTTGAGCAGAGGCCATTGCTACCAAGCTCTGTTAGAGCTGGGACACTCCCTCCCTTCAAAAAGTGGCTGACCCCTAGCCCAAGCTACCCAAGCAAATGCTTATATTTTAGGGAAATAACTCATCTATGAGTCTCATAAGAGTTTAGTGCTTCTTTAATTTTCTTTAATGACTTGAGATGTGGGATTGTGTAGGGAGTGAGTAGAGAAGAGTGATTTAATGAGAAATGTAAAGGGAAATATTTCACAGAAAATTGGTTAGTAAATATTAATCAGTCCTTCAACAACAGCTTTTGAATTTAAGCCTTTGTTTTTATTTTTTTTAATTAAAAAAATTTTTTTTATTTTTATTGATTATGCCATCACAGTTCTCCCATTTCCCTCTTCATTCCCCTCCACCCTGCACACCCCCTCCCACCCACACTTGTTTTTATTTTTTAACTATCACATCCCTAAGAGCTTCAAATAGTGCCTGGCAAATGACAACAACAGTCACAGAGCAAACTTACTTTTCTTGGGCACTTACTTTGTGGCAGGTACTCTTCTAAACACTTTATGTAGTATCTTAATTTTATCTTTATACAAATCCTATGAGGTAGGTACAGTTATCACCCCCATTTTACAAGTTCATAGACCAAGGCACAGAGAGGCCCGTAGTAGGCATTCAATAAACAGTTATTGAATGAACTATTTGTGGAATGCTTCCTATGTGTAAAACTATCTGCCAAGCTCTGAAGAGGGTAAAGAAATGAAGAAAACATTATCCTGTCTCAGGGAGTTAACAGTCTTCTCTGCTAACCTGTTCTGTGAGTTTCCAGATCACAATGCTGTGAATGGTAGACAGAGCCTGTCTCCCTCCATCTGCACCTCTCATCCTGCCATGAACTGATTGCTATTCTTGGCTGAACCTCTGAGAAGGCAGTGCAAGTCAGCATGTTCTTAACAAAATGACTCTAGGATGAGATGACAGCCATTTCCTTTAGAATGCCAGAAGATAATTTATTTTCTAAGGAATTCGGGTAACTCGTAAGAAGTCAGTTTCCTGGAAATGTTTTTTAGTACAGAGTCAACCCTTGGAACTTGACCCTTAGTGATTCAGACCATTAAAACTGAGTTCACTTTCGTGCTCAAAAGGACACAAATGAAGAAAGTTTTCTTGTGTCTAGTTCTGTACCCCATCCACTTATTTATCTGGATATTATCACAGTCCAAAGGTAAAAAGGGATGATCCAATAGTTTCATTTCCCCCAAACGGTTACCCTTTTGTAGCCATCCCCAGCAGAAATAATTCCTCCCTCAAATGAGAGAAGCTCTCCAAAAGATTTCCAATTCCAGATGAGTGGATAAATTCAAGGGCACCTCTTTGCCTGTATATTAATTGGTGTCTCACTTTTAAAAAATAAATTTAAAAAAATGTTCAATCATGGTTTATAGTCAATATTATTTTGTATTAGTTTCGGGTGTACAGTATAGTGGTTAGACAATCACATACTTTACAAAGTGTTCCCCCTGTTATTTCAAGTACCCACCCAACACCATACACAATTACTATAAGAATATCCTTAACTATATTCCCTATGCCATACTTTACACCCCTGTGACTATTTTGTAATGCTCCATTTGTACTTCTTAATCTCTTTACCTTTTTACCCAGCCCCCTAAGCCTGCTCTCCTTTGGCAACCATCAGTCTGTTCTCTGTATCGATGAGTCTGTTTCTGTTTGTTTATTCTGTTCTTTAGAAGTGAAATCACATAGTATTTGTCTTTCTCTGACTAACTTATTTCACTTGGTATAATATCTTTTAGGACTATCTTTTTAGGGTAAGATTGGTCTCTATGTTTTTTAAAAAGTGTTTTATTGATTATGCCCAATTTTTCCCACTTTGTTCCCCCTCTGCCCTGCATCCCCAACCTTCCTGTATTCCCCACTTGCTTATTCATGTCCATAGGTTGTACATATAAGTTCTTTGATTTCCCTGTTTCCTATGCCATTTTTTACCTCTCCCCATCTTTTTTATGCCTACCAACTACGCTCTTTATTCCCTGGACCTACCGCCCCCCCCCCCCGCCCCGCATTCTTACCCTCTCCTTCCCCACTGAAAACCGTCCATGTGATGTCCATTTCTTTGATTCTGTTCCTGTTCTAGTTGTTGGCTTAGTTTTTGTTTTTCTTTTTTAACCTATTTTTTATTGATTATGCTATTGCAGTTTTCTTAATTTTTTCTCCCTTTATCCCCTCTCCACCCTGCCCCCCAACCCTCCAGCATTCCCCTTTCCCTTTAGTTCATGTCCACGCGTTGTACATATAAGTTCCTTGAGTCATCTGTTTCCTATACCATTTTTATCTCTCCCCATCTACTTTATGCCTACTAATTATGTTTCTTCTTCCCTGTACCTTTTCCCCCCTTCTCACTGAAATCCCTCCATGTGATGTCCATTTTTCTGATTCTGTTCCTGTTCTGGATGTTTGCTTAGTTTTTGTTTTAATCGTTCTTCTTTTCTTTTAGGTTCATTTGTTGATAATTGTGTTTATTGTCATTTTATTGTTCATATTTTTGATCCTCTTTTTCTTAGGTAAGTCCCTTTGACATTTCATATAATAATGGCTTGGTGATGATGAACTCCTTTAACTTGACCTTATCTGGGAAGCACTTTATCTGCCCTTCCATTCTAAATGAAAGCTTTGCTGGATAGAGCAATCTTGGAGGTAGGTCCTTGTATTTCATGACTTGGAATACTTCTTTCCAGACCCTTCTTGCCTGCAAGGTTTCTTTTGAGAAATCACTTGATAGTCTAATGGGCATTCCTTTGTAGGTAACTGTCTCCTTTCTTCTTGCTTCTTTTAGGATTCTCTCCTTATTTTTAATCTTGAGTAACTTAATGATGATGTACCTTGGTGTGTTCCTCCTTGGGTCCAACTTCTTTGGGACTCTCCAGGCTTCCTGGACTTCCTGTAAGTCTATTTCCTTTGCCAGACTGGAGAAGTTCTCCTTTATTATTTATTCAAATAAGTTTTCAATTTCTTGCTGCTGTTCTTCTCCTTCTGGCACCCATATAATTTGGATATTGGAGTGTTTCATATTGTCCCAGAGGTTTGTAAGACTCTCTTCACTTTTTTGAATTTTTGTTTCTTCATTCTGTTTCCATTGGATGTTTATTTTTCCTTTTGTTTGAATTTTTTTAAATTTTATTTTAATTGTTATTCAAGTACAGTTTTATGTCTTTTACTCCCATCCCAGTCCACTCCCCAGTGCTCCCCACCTCCCTCCCATTTCCACCCCCCTTAGTTTTTGTCCATGTGTCCTTTATACTTGTTCCTATAATCCCTTCCCTTTTCCCCCTGAAATTCCCTCCCCTCTCCCCTCTGGTTACTGTCATCCCATTTTCTATTCCAATGTCTTTGGTTATATTTTGCTTGCTTGTTTGTTTTGTTGCTTAGGTTCCTGTTAAAGGTGAGATCATATGGTATTTGTCTTTCACCATCTGGCTTATTTCACTTAGCATAATGCTTTCCAGTTCCATCCATGTTGTTGCATAGGGTAGGAGCTTCTTCTTTCTTTCTGCCACATAGAATTCCATTGTGTATATGTACCATAGGTTTTTTTTTGATCCATTCATTTACTGATGAGCACCTAGGTTGCTTCCAACACTTGGCTATTGTAAATTGTGCTGCTATGAACATTGGGGTGCATAGGTTCTTTTGGAATGGTGTTTCAGTGCCTATGTTCTCCTCTAGGGTTTTAATGGTGTCATAGCTTATATATAAGTCTTTTGTGCACCTTGAATGTATTTTTGTGTATGGTATAAGTTGGCGCTCGAGTTTAATTTTTTTTGCACGTAGCTGTCCAGTTCTCTCAACACCATTTGTTGAAGAGGCTATTTTTACTCCACTTTATGGTGTTGCCCCCTTTGTTGAATATTAACTAACCATAGAGACTTGGGTTTATCTCTGGGCTCTTTGTTCTGTTCCATTGGTCTATGTGCCTGTTTTTATGCCAGTACCAGGTTGTTTTGATTACAGTGGCCTTGTAATACAGTTTGGTATCAGGTATTGTGATCCTTCCTACTTTGCTCTTCTTTCTCAAAATTGCAGCTGCTATTCGGGGTCATTTATGGTTCCATATAAACTTTTGAAGTATTTGTTCTATGTCTGTGAAATATGCCATTAGTACTTTAATAGGTATTGCATTGAATCTGTATATTGCTTTGGGTAGTATGGACATTTTGATGATGTTAATTCTTCCAATCCATGAACACAGTATATGTTTCCATTTGTTTGTGTCTTCCTTTATTTCTTTCTTCAGTGTTGTGTAGTTTTCTGCATACAGGTCTTTTATCTCCTTGGTTAAGTTTATTCCTAGGTATTTTATTGTTCTTTTTGCTATATCGAATGGGATTTTTTTTCTTGATTTCTGCTTCTGCTGTTTCACTGTTGGTGTACAAAAATGCCTTTGATTTCTGGATATTGACTTTGTATCCTGCTGTTTTGCCAAATTCATTTATTAGGTTGAGCAGTTTTTGGGTGGAGTCTATAGGATTTTCCATGTACACTATCTTATTTCTGCCAACAGTGACAGTTTTGTTTCCTCCTTTCCAATTTGGATGAAATTGTTGCTTTGAGTTCTTGTTTCCTTCCTGTCATTGTTGGTTCTCTGAATGTTTTCCTTTATTTTATTTTGAGTATCTTTCATTTGTTCTTTGATTTTTTTGACCAACTTGATCAGATCTGTGAGCATTTTGATTACCAGGGCTTTAATTCTCCATTGGATAGGTTGGCTATGTCCTCATTGTTTAGTTCTTTTTCTGAGGTTATGCTCTGTTCTTTCATTTGGGCCATATTTCTTTGTCTTGGCACAGCTGGTAAGTTGTAAGGGGGAGGGGCCTTAGGTATTCACCTGGGCAAGGGAACCCTCCTTGCTGTGTCGTGGTGCTGTCTGTGGGGAAGGAGTCAGCTGGGGAACAGTGCAGCTCACTTGCTTGGTTCTCGCCCCACTTTCCAACGAACTCTCCTGAGAGACTGGGAGTTCCTCCTGCCATGGCAACCCCTGTGGTAGTTTATGACTAGCTTTGAGTCTTAGTTTCCTGGTTAGCCATCTCTGCCTCGCTCACATCATCCACTTCCTTGCCGCAGGTGTCCTCCGCCCACCGGGTTGCCCATCTCCTTCCTACCAGAATGTTTCCTTAATTCCTTAGTTGTCAGAGTTCCATGTAGTTTGATTTTCTCGCACTTCTGGTTGTTTATTATTTTTAGATTGGTTGTTATCCTCCTTTTGGTTGTGTGAAAAAGTGAAGAGTTTCTACCTACACCTCCATCTTGGCCGGAACTCTGGTCTCTCACTTTTGAAGCACTCTCCTCTTCTACCTTCCTTCCTTTCTCTCCTTTTACACAAGACTTTGCTAATGTTTCCTTTTCCAAGTAGCGTCAACATCTTGGGACTCCTCAGGGCTGTCCTAGACACTCTTCTTATCTTTCTCTAAACTCCATGCTGGTCTCATTCATTGCCATGGACTCAACACCATTTTAATACCAACAAATCCTAAAATTTGTATTTCTACCCTGAGTCCTTTGACTGACAAAGTTTTGACATCTGCTTTCTTGACTGTTTCCCTTGGATGTCTCATTGCAACTCAAACTTGACAAGTCTAAAAAGAACTTTAGATTTTCTCAAAACCCATTTTCACTCCCATTCCAGTTTTCTCAATTTTACTTAGTCGTGCCACCTTCCACATGGCTGCTCATGCTGGAAAACAAAAATTCATCCCAAAGTTCTTTATTTCGTTCTATACCCCAATCTAATTAGTTAGCATATAGCTTTACTTCATAGTGTGTCTCAGATTTTGGACCTACATATTCTTGAAAGCTGGAAACATTTTATTTTAAAAAAGGCTATCTTTTAACTGCCAGAAATTGGTATCTCTTGCTGCCAGTGCAAACTGCAGATTTGTGGGGAAGATTCTTCTTTTGTTGTGGGAGAAATAATTTTATTTTCACTTTTAGAAAAAAAAGTAGCTTCTTGGTTTGAATTAATCATCAGATATTTTTATTTTTACTTTTATTTTTCAATCCTCACCAGAGGACATTTTTTTTCATTGCTTTTAGAGAGTGAAGAAGGAAGAGAGGAAGGTACCTGCCTAGGTTGAAGATTGAACCTGCAATCCTTTGGCTCTGACATGACATACCAACCAACTGGGCCACACCAGCCAGCAGCTCATCCAATGTTTTTAAAGCATATCTTCAACGTGAAGGTCTAGAGTGCTCAGAAACAAATAACTAGTTTGGTTTTAAATGTAAGTAACTAAATAGTCATATCTCAGTCTGAACACACAAAACAGGAAGTTCCCCCTTCCACCAGCCACTCTTGGGTTACTTAGGCCAGACTGAAAAGACTTGATGTGCACTGTTAAGTGGCCAGGCTGGGAACTGCTGAAACAGGGATGAAGAAACATAAAGGGATAATTATTTAGGGGAAAGTAAATCGGTTTCCATTCTTCAAATTTAAACCTAGAGATCTATCAGTCTCAGTGTTTCAGATGAACACATCTCTATTTTATTTTAATTAAGAAAAATAAAAAGATGAACAATGAGATGAACATTGTTGGTCATACAAATATAAGACCAGTCTCTTTGACAATGTCCCCCCTTTTTATCACTCACCTTATTGTCTTTGGGAACATCTGGGCTTAGATGAAGTTGTCCAAAGGCAAATACAACAGACTAGGATATTAAATATATTGCTTAATAATCTAGAGTTTGTTTGCTGGTGGTAGTTTAGGAGATTTGGAGGGCAGGGAAGGGAGGGCACCAAGGAGCTGTTTTTCACCAGATGCCATGAAGACGAGGGAGAGAGGAGAATAGATTTGGAAGATCTCTGTGCCTAGGGGAGGAGAGAAGATGGGAGAAAAGACTCTAAAGAAAGCATAGCATTGCTGAGTGCCTGCTTTTATTTTTCTGCATCAAACAGCCTGTATGGAGGCTTTTATCTGAAACCAAGGACATGCCACTGAGTGACTTACAAGTGTCCTTGCTCATCCTTAAGCTTATAGCATGTGCTGCATAGCATTGAGAACACCACCTGGTGTCTGCTGAAATCCATGGTCACCTACCTGCCCATGTGTCTCTAGTTCCTGGGCGTGTGATTCTGCTGCTAAGTTCCTCAAAGGGCTTGTGACTTTCTGAGGGGGAAAGTGATCTAGATTCACACCCAGATGCAGCCATTCAGCCCTCAGCCTGACATCTTTCACAACTTAATTTTCCTTTCCCTCCACTGGCCAGAAATTCTTGAAACCAACAAAGGACACAACCTAACCTTACTTTGTAGGCAAAACTCACCATGCTGTCAGTCTTCACTGCTTCCTGAAGACATCACTTGTTAGTCACTTTTATTTCACATGTAAAACAGATTTCTGGCTATGTATATGGCTGTTATTCTTTCTCTTCTTGGCAAATATATAAAATCAATGCTCACTGAAGCTTTTGTAATGCTGTGTTATATGAACTGACATTATGGAATATAGTTCTTTTTCCCGTTCACAGAGTATGTGACCAACTTCGGGTGAGCTTTTGGACCTGCAAAATTATTGATGCTTATGTGTATCACACTTCGTAGTTGACAAACCCTGTTCCTATGCCAGCATATTGTTTCTTTTAAACCTTAAAGCTGATAAGTAGTAGGAAAGCCTTATTGCCATTACAGAGGTGAGGAATCTGAGGCTCAGGAGGGCCAAGTGATCTGCTTAAACTCACACAGTTGGCAAGAATATTGTTGGGCTTGGAGTTCTTTCTTCACTGCTCTCTTCCTTTGCTAGCCCCTAAATACTGAGGCCATCCTGAGCTCTGACCTTGCTCTCCACACTCTCCACACTTCCCTAGACAACCTCATCCTCTGTTTTAACTATCAGCTGCAGGCTGATAATTTCTCAATCTGTATCTTCATCCTAGACCACTCTTTTTTTTTAGTTCATCCACTCAAATGCCAACCAAATATCTCCACTTGAGGGTCATGGCATCTCAAACTCACCATCTCCCCAATCAAACCCTGTGTAATCTATTTCACTCAAGCTTCCTTCTCTTTCTGTGTTATCTCCCTCCCTCTCTCTTCTCTCTACCCACAAACTTATTCATCCTCCCTCATCCTGCCTCTTTTTTTTTGTTGTTGTTCTGTAAATTCAGGTTTTTCTTCCTAATTTCGTAGTTTCCATTTTGGGACTTTAATACATGAGAAAATATGTAATTTTCCTTTAAGAATGATAGGAGAAATGTTCATCTGAGTTAAAAACAAAGTAATCAAAACTACCAAGACTGTAATGGATTGCAGCTCTGATATTCTTAATAAAAAGTAAATCGACCATGAAATTACTCACTTTGGCATTTGAATACAAAATATTTATCAGTGTAAACTATAGGAAAATAATTACATTTATATGTAGCATTCCAGAATGTCTGTCTGTCCTTACAGAATGTTCTGTACTTTGATGATTGTTAGAAGGAGTTGTTCTCTTTTCAGCAAGAATTTTGTTTTGTCTGATTTTTCATTTCTGTCTAACCAAAAAACCCTCTATTTTCATTTTCTTATTGTTTTTTAAATTTAAAAAAATATTTTGTTTATTTATTTTCAGAGAGAGGGGATGGCAGGAAGAAAGAGAGGAAGAGAAACACAGACATCCATCAGTAGCCTGTCAACATTCCCCCCACTGGGGACCCGGCCTGTGACCCAGGCATGTACCTTGACTGGGAATAGAACCAGTGACTTTTCCATACACAGGCAAACATTCAATCCACTGAGCCACATCAGTCAAGGTTCTTTTTATTGTTTTCTTTTGACATTTACTTTTTATTTTCTGACATTTGCTTTTTAGGGTATTAACTTCATCTGAATTAAAAATCCAAACAGTTCGGCTACTGTTGTCATTCTCAGGAAACAGAGACCCAGGTCTGGAGGCTAGGGCTCCCAGCAGGGGAGGGTGGAGGGCAGGACTCAAAACCCTGAGAGAGCTAGTGAGACCAGACAGGACCATGGCCATGGAATCTGAGCCATGGGTATCAATCAAGAAATTTGAGTCCAGAGAAAAAAAGCAAGAATACTGTCAGTAGGGGTGGGTATGAGAGTCATGTTGAGCATTGGTTGGCAGTTCTGTGTTTACTGATATTTTCTTCTTACAAATGTTTAATGGTTGTGGATTCTGGGTACCCAAAGTGTGGAGACCCCTGTAGGGGTTAGTAGAGTTTAATAATAAACAGAGAAAAAGAAAGACACATGACAGCCCTTCTCTGTATGAGGATGGTATCACCTTGTGAGTTGAAGTGAAGGTAAAATGCTATGGGTCTTTGTCCTAAGGCTCCAAAAAAGGAAATAAAAAAGAACACTCTAGTTCTAGAATCAGGTTTTTTGGTGATGAAAAAGGAGTGAAAAGGTAAAAATAGTTTTAGTTTCAAAATAGTTTTACTTTCAAAACTAAGTCCAGTCAAAGACTCAGAGGTGAGGTGGTTGACATAAGAATATTTTGTGACCTGTTACATGAGACAAAACAAAACAACCAACCAAACAAAAATGCATGGGCTCTGTTATATTAAGAATATCTTCATTTTTTTTGAAAATGTAGGGAATAATATATGAAAAAGAATTGTATATTCTTTGTTGATACTTGCAATTTTCCCCCACAAGTTGTGTACAAAATTCTTATTTCCTTTATTAATTGTGTCCTCATTAAGGTTCTTAAGCTAACTATAGGAGTAAACTACCTAATTTAAATGCTATTTATTCTTCATAATTCAGAAATATTACTTAGGTTTTAAAAGGAAGAACACAGAAAGTAATGTAAAAATGGATTCAGGTTTATCATAACAAGTTGTGATGTTATAGTAAAAACATGAACTATATATAAATGAGAGAAAACAAAGGAAAATTTTGCGATTCATCCAGTAGCTTTACACATGGTAAGAGGAAACTGAACTAGTTTAAGAAACGGGTTGAGTTAAAAAAAATGAAAAAAATCTTGGTCCTGCATGGAATGTCAAAATGAAATAGAGATAAAACACTAGGGATAGGGAAGACGGTGAAAAGATGACAGAGTAGGAAACACCAGACAAGAATTACTCTGTCATAGATTTCTGGCCCAGATGGAGGTGTAGGTAGACACACTGTGCCTCCTCACACAACCAAAAGAAGGACAACAACAAATTTAAAACAAAAAACAACCAGAAATGCCAGAAAATTGAACTCTATGGAAGTCCAACAACTAAGGAATTAAAGAAGAAACTTTCATCCAAACCAGTACTAGGGGTGGAGATGGACAGCTGGAGCAGAGAGGACTCACAGCAAGGTGGCAGCTGTAGGACCAGGGTGGACAGTGGCTGGCAGATCAGGTGGTCCCATATTTGCATGTGGATAAACCGGGAGGAACAACTGGGGAGCAGGACAGACTGAGTAACCCAGGGTTCCAGCACAGGGAAATAAAGCCTCAAAACATCTGACTGAAAAAATCTGTGGGGGTTGAGGTGGTAGGAGAAACTTACAGCTTTACAGGAGAGTTGGTTGGAGAGACTCACAGGATCCTAGAATGTACACAAACCCACCTACTTGGGAATCAGCATCAGAAAGACCCAATTTGCTTGTGGGTAGCAGCAGAAGTGAATGAAAGCCTACTAGAGCTGGGCAATTGGCATTGTTTCCTCTTGGACCCTTCTCCCACATACAGCACCACAACATAGCTATATGGCTTGCCCTGCTCTGGTGAACACCTAAGGCTCTACCCCTTACTATGTAAGAAGTGAATTGAGACAAAAAATTGGCCCAAATGAAAGAACAGAACAAAACTCCAGAAAAATACAACTAATTGATGAAGAGATAGCCAACCTATCAGATGCAGAGTTCAAAACACTGGTAATCAGGATGCTTACAGAAATGCTTGAGTATGGTTGCAAAACAGAGGAAGAAGTGAAGGCTATGCTAAGTGAAATAAAGGAAAATGTACACGGAACCAACAGTGACAGGAAGGAAACCCGGACTCAAATCAATGATTTGGACTAGAAGGAAGAAATAAACATCCTACCAGAACAGAATGAAGAAACAAGAATTCAAAAAAAAAAAAAAAATGAGGAGAGGCTTAGGAACCTCAGAGACAACTTTAAATATTCCAACATCTGAATCATAAGGGTGCCAGGAGGAGAAGAGGAAGAGGAAGACATTGAAAACTTATTCTAAAACATAATGAAGGAAGACTTCCCCAATCTGGCAAAAGAAATAGACTGCCAGGAAGTCCAGGGAGTTCAGAGAGTTCCAAAGAAGTTGGACCCAAGGAAGCACACACCAAGGCACATCATAATTACATTAGCCAAGATTGAAGATAAGGAGAGAATCTTAAAAGCAGCAAGAGAAAAGAAGACAGTTACCTACAAAGGAGTTCCCATAAGACCATCAGCTGATTTCTGAAAAGACACCATACTGGCAAGAACGGGCAGGAAAGAAGTATTCCAAGTCATGAAAGGCAAGGACCTACATCCTAGATTACTTTCTCCAGCAAAGCTATCATTTAGAATGGAAGGGCAGATAAAGTGCTTCTCAAATAAGGTCAAGTTAAAGGAGTTCATTATCACCAAGACCTTATTATATGAAATGTTAAAGGGACTTATCTAAGAAAGAGAAGATCATCAAAACTATGAACAGTAACATGACAACAAACTCACAACTATCAACAACTGAAACTATAAACAAAAATAGAAACAAACTAAGCAAACAACTAGAACAGGAACAGAATCACAGAAATGGAGATCACATGGAGGGTTATCAATGGGAGGTGGAGTGGGGAAAAAGGTACAGGGAATAAGAAGTATAAATGATAGGTAGAAGATAGGGGGAGGTTAAAAATAGTGCAGGAAATGGAGAAGCCAAAGCACTTACATATATGGCCCATGGACATGAACCAAGGTGAGGGGAGGAACGCTGGTGGGAGGGGGAGTGCAGGGCAGAGGGGAATAAAGGGGAGAAAAAATGGGACAACTGTAATAGCATAATCAATAAAACATATTGAAAAAAAGGAATTACAATGGCAAAAAAGAAGGCAGCTCACAGAATAAAACAAGATTTCTAAATCATGTAACAGATAAGAGATTAATGTCTAGAATATTTAGAAAACTCCTAAAACTCAACAATAAAAAATAAACATTCTAATTCAAAAATGGGCAAAGGACTTGAATAGATAGTTCTCCAAAGAAGATATACAGATGGCCGATAATACCATGAGAAGATCCTCATTATTTCTGATTATCAGAGAGGTGATTGAAACTACACTATAATATATATTTTAATGTATATATTATTTCTGTATGTATACAAGTAATATGTTTTATATATTATTTGTACATATAGAAATAATATGTTTTATATATGCAAATAATATATTGTATTATTATAACTATAATATGTATATATATTACAATGAGACACCACCTCACAACCACTAGAATGGCTATTATAAAAAAAACAGAAAATAAGTGTTGGTGAGTATGCAAAGAAATTGGAACCCTTGTGCACCATTGGTGGGTATATGAAACGGTGCAGCTTTTGTACTGTGGAAAATAGTATGGCACTTGCTCAAAGAATTAAAAATAGAGTTATCATGTTATCCAGCAATTCATCTTTAGGGTAGATAGCCAAAAGGATTGAAAACAGAATCTCGAATAGATACTTGGACAACCATGCTCAAAGCAGCATTATTCACAATAGCTAATATGTAGAAGCAGCCCTGAGTCCATCAAATGGACAAGCGAAATGTGGCATATACATACAAGGGAATGTTATTCCTCAAAACGGAGGGAAAATTCTGACATATGTACAACATAAATGAATCTTCAGGACATTATGCTAAGGGAAATAAGCCAATCACACACACACAAAATCTTGTATGAGTCCACATGTATGGGGTACTTAGAGTAGTCAAAGTCATAGAGACAGAAAGTAGAATGGTGGTTGCCAGGGGCTCAGGGGGGACAAGAGAATGGGGAGATATCGTTTAATAGGTGTGGAGTTTCAATTTTACAAGATGAAGAGAGTTCTGGAGATGGATGCCGATGATGGTTGCACAACAATGTGAGTGTACTTAACACCCTGAACTATAAACTTAAAAATGTAAATTTTGCTATGTGTATTTTACCACAATAAAAAGATTGAAAAAAATACTAGGGGCATATTTAGAACCTGTTGCTGCATGTTAATTTGTGGCAGAATGGAATTTATCCACTACCTCTGAAGTAGCTGTTACACAAAAGCCAGAGACAGAAGAAACAAAGTAAAAGCAAGGCTTGGGAAGAACCTCACCAGGCAGTAAGATGACCTTAGCCGTTATTCCAGTTTACAGGTTTTGAGGGTTGTACTCCACGAGGAGCATCCTGCACTAACACCTTTCCCAGGAAAAGAACCAGAAAACTACTACTGTAGAATAAATGTCTATGAAAACCTCAACATTCTGTAGACTGATTAATAGGAGACAGAGATTGGGAGAAATGCAAAGAATTACTTGTTATATTGTGATATGCCCTGTTCCTGAGAAAGAATAGAGGCTGTGTCTCTATAGAGAGAAACAGGATGCTACAATGCAGAAATTAGAGCAGAAACGGAGAAGAAGGGGAAGGGAAAGGGCAGCTAACACAGAGTACCTCAGCTCAGAACATCCATCCTCGCTGCTGAGTTATTAGCTGAGTTATTGCATTAGAGCTCCTTCCATTACCACCCCCAGGGCAAAGTGATAGTCTCTGCAGGAGGACAACCTGCATTAGAAATAGTATGGCCCTTGTTAAAATTCAGGTTACTGGATCCCATCATAAATCAGAATCTCTGGTTAATTTAGGCTAATAATTTAGGCTATTATTACAAGCTTTAACCACACTTATGCTCTGAAAACCTTTTCAAAGTCACCAGGGAGACTTAGCTGGTATTATATAATTTATGCCACCATAACTGGCAACTCAGCTGGGCAGCGGACCATCACTCTGCTGCAGTCTTCCAAGAGGTGCTTTGTTGAGAGCAGGTGGATTATAGCTCTGATCTCAAGAGACACAACACAGAGCACCTCAACAATCAGGCATCTGTAGCTGACTGTATTTTCCAAAGATGGCTGCAACAATATCTCCTGTCTCTCATACTCTTTAAGTACCTTGTCATACCCTATTAAGAGTTAATCTGTGTTCTCTCCCCCTTGAACCTGGTTAGACCTTTGCAACTGCCTCAACCAAGCGAGTTCAGCAGAGGTGATGCTATATGACTTCTGAAGCTAGATCATGAGTATGTCATGCACTTCCATATGGTTCTCTTGAGATGCTTGCTTTGGACAATCGGCAATCACACTGTAGGACAGTGCAAGTAGCCTAGGGCATGGCTAATGTGGAGAGGAACCCAGGTCCCTAGGCTCAAGCCCTGGCTGCACCCCCAGCCAACAAGCAGCACCAACTAGCCAAGTGAGTGACTCATCTTGAAAGGATATCCTCCAGCTGGAGTTGAGCCACCCCAGTTTACATTGCATGAGTGGAGACAGGTTGTCCTGCCCAGACTATAGACTCCTGAGCAAAAGAAATTACTGTTGTTTAAGTCCCTAGGCAGCAACAGCTAAGTCTGATACAGCATCCCTGGGTGGTGGGAGATATGGATGATCATTCCATACCCTGAGAGGTGAGATGAATTCTCTTCTGCTGTTCTTTACTTTGTCAGTTCATAAATCTTCCATACGTCTCCCCTCCCCTGCAGCCAGCTTCCTCAGAGGAGTTGCTGTTTCTTGGCTCTAGCAACTTACTTCTAGTGTGCGGGAGCATTTAAGGAGGGTTTTTGTTTAACTGAGGGAAGTTGACTGGTATGAGGGAGCCTTAGGCATTTGGAATACACAAGATAAAGTATGATATCAAAAGGGGGAGAATGAAACTAAATAATAACTGTTCTCAGCCTAAACAAAGATGTTTTTAAAACCTCCTTATTTATTGTAACTTTTATGTACAAACACTTATAAAGTATGTTGTAATTTTCTAATAAGCTACATGGAAGACATATGTTGCTTAATAACAGAATTCCGTTGCCATCCTGTGCTCTTGGGGCTGGGGCTCCTAGGTCAGGAAAGCTGAGACAAAACCAAATTGCTCTGCATTAGAAAGGGATGTGGACTGCACCCCCATGTTCATTGCTGCATCATTTACAATAGTCAAGACATGGAAAAAACTAAGTGTCTGTCAACAGATGAATGAATAAAGAAAATGTGTTATATATACAGTGGAATATTATTCAGGCATACAAAAGAAGGAAACCCTGCCATTTGTCACAAACATGGATGGACCTGGAGAGCATTCTGGCAAGTGAAATGAGTCTGATATAGAAAGACAAATACCATATGCTCTCATTTACATGTGGAGTCTAAAAAACAAACAAACTAAAACAAAAACAAAATCATACACACAGACACACACACACACACACAGAGACACACAAGCTCATAGAGAACTAATTGGTGGTGGCCAGAGGAGGGAGGGGTGGATGACCCAGGTGTAGGTGGTCAGAAAATACAAACTTCCAGTTATGAAATAAAAAGTTCCTGGGGATATAATGTACAGTATGGAGACTATAGTTCATATTGTATTGCATATTTAAAAGTTGCCAAGAGAGTAAATCTTACACATTTTCATCACAAGAAGAAAATTGTAACTATGTGTGGTGATGGATGATAACTAAGCGTATTATGGTAATCATTTTTCAATATATACATATATCAAATAATTATGTGGTACACCTAAAACTAATATAATGTTATGTTACTTTTATCCCAATAAAAATAATAAAATACCACATTAACCTGGGGAAGGGAGGAGAAAGGTGGATGGAGCCCCTGTGGCTGACTTACTGCAGGAGATGACTTTGGGGAGGGTAGAAATGCCTAATGGGAATTTTAATTAGGTGGTTTGCTGTGTGACTTATGAGAGAAATCCTCTCTGCTGTTTAGATAATCTATAGTAAACTCCGTGTTGCTCAACAAACACATCCTGGAGTGGATTCACGTTGTAAGTCTGTAAAGAACTGCCAAATGCCACCCAGGCTCTCCAGGGGAGGAAGCCACACCTGCTGGAGTAAGAGACATCACAGGGTAATAACCTGGCTTCCCAGTGGAGGGAAAATCCACACCAATAAAAGTGTTTTACTTGAAAACATTTAAAAAAACTTTCTGTGGTGAACATTTTCACACATTGTAAAGGTAGAAAAGTAGAATGAAGAATCTCCATCTGCCTATCACTCAACTTTGACACTTGACAAACTTTGGTTCATTTTTAACAGAAGCATATTGTAATTTCCCATAAAAGAATACTTAAAGACACAAGGGTTGTTGAGGGAATTATTGTTTAATGCCAGTTATCTTAGAGAACAGCACTAGAAACATATCTCTTTCAAAATAAACTGGAAATTAAAATGTTTTGAAGCTATTTGAAACCATATGATTAGTTGAATTAATTTCTAATATTTGAGGTGAGAGAGCACTTAATAGATGCAGTATTTTATTCCAGCATTTTCTTTCACCACGATGTAAATTTTACCTGTAGGAATCAGAAAAAATAATAAATGAGTGAAAGGATTAGGATTTGTTGTTTCCATCTTTCTTTACACAATCTTGTTCCAAATATTAAAACTACTATTCCATCCCCAACCTACTGCCAAATTGCTACATATTTAAACATCTACATCAAAAAATGGCCCCTGGTTCAGTACAATCTATTAGGAAGAGTCACAACTACCAGCTGAGATTTAGATGAGTTTCCTAGGTCAGGTCCTCAATTTGCTTCCTTGCTTGCACATTGCATTCATTTATTCATCCCCAATGCTTATTAAGTGCCTACTATGTGTCGACACTATTGCTAGGTGGTTGAGTGAACCAATGGAATGCTCTGTAAGTTTGTCAGAGCTAACTTTTGTTACCAAATGGCAATGAATCATCAAACATGTAAAGGTAACAGTATCTAAAGGGAACAGAACCTAAAACAATCTTTTTCATTGATTGGATGACTAAACCAGTCAACTGCCACATTATAATTCCCTAAGGGCTACTTTGACATCAAATTCTGAGTTAAGTTGCTAATATATGCCTTTAGAAAAGCAACATTGCTTGGCACAAGAGGTAATAATCGATTCTTAGGAGGCAGAGTATAAGGAGGAAAAGAAACTGATAAGAAAACTCCCCATCTTGACTTTGCTTGAAAGTCAGTTAAGCATTTGAGTCATTGAAGAAAGCTATTTGAAACAATAAGAAAGCAAATACTAGGACACTAAAATGGTATTAAAAATGCAACCTACTAAAGCATGGCTCATGAAGAAGACATTATTTTCTGCTGGACATGGCAAAAATAACTTACAGAGGGACAGATTGTACCAAAGTCAACCAATCATACACATAAATGCACCATCCTGATCAAACACTCTCAAAAACCTCTTAGGAGATGGGACTTTTTCAGAGAATAGCCATTTCCACGTGAAAACTAAACTTTAATTATAAATTTGTTGGGGATTTACATAAAAAGATTGAAAGATAGGACTAAGCCCTTGTCCTCTTGCCTGAGAGAAACAGGAGGAAATGTGATCTCGAGTGCTTAGGTAGCTGCCCAACTCTGAGAAGACAGTTACCAAAAAGTCAGTAATTAATCTTTATAGTGGGGGCTTTGGGAATTTTGAATAACTGGGTGAATTGTCCACACTTAATTTATGGACTAAAATAGCTTCCCATCACTTTGGAGAAAATTATTATTTTAACACTGTGGTGTTGATAAGAACGTACGACTAGGTGCATTACACAGGCACATGTAGCATGACATCCCAGTTGGTTACTGTTGGTAGTGGACTTGAGATCTAGGCCTAAGGTGAACATCTGGTCACACACATGTCTCTACTACCTTAAATTATGGTGGACCTAAGGTGGGCATGGTTGATATGTGGCGTGTCCATGTGGAATAGCACATGGCCACTCCTGTTGTGGCAGACATCTTTACGAAGTTGCAGAGTTCTTTCCTGTTCAGCCAGGCTTAGTCCTCTCAATTCAGGCTCCAGAAAGCTGACTACCAACTGACTGGGGTATGCTGACAATTAAGAAATCATTTTCCCTACATTTGTTAAGAAATATCTCATGTATCTGTGAGAGAGTACCAAGGAAATAAAAGATGTCTTCAAAAATTTGTTTTGGTATTCATAAATCAAAGAATTTCCACAACATACCAAGCATCTTTTAGAAAGCATTCGTTGCCTTTCTTCTTTCAATATCTCGCTTGAGTTGACACAGGACACACTGAGGGAAACACAGCAGCCACAGGAAATCACTGCAAATGGATCCCTGTTAAAAACAGACAGATGAGTCAACATGTAGCTTGTAAATATAATTACACAATTCCCTGCATTTGTATAGCCTTTCTAACCTCCTTAAAACATACATTTCATCACTTGTTTATCATGAGAATTTTGTGACATTATCTCCACTTTTCTGATGACTCAGAGAAGTTAAAAAGTTCGCAGTTATTAAAAGATCACACAGCACATTGGCAGAGCTCAGTCTTTCTCTTCTCAAGCCGGGGGCCCTTTTCATCTTACACCATTTCAAGTCACTTGCAGGTTACAACTACCACCCCGGTCCTCTCTCATCTGTTCTGGAATGGTTCTCCTTATTTTACTTTTTCCTCAAAGATTTTACTTATTTTTAGAGAGAGGGGAAGGGAGGGAAAAGAGAACAAGAAAAACATCGACTGGTTGCGTCTTGTACACCAGGAATCGAACTGGTGACGCTTCCCTTTGTGGGATGATGCCCAAACAACTGAGCCATACAGGTTAGGGCTGGAATGGTTCCCTTTAAAGCCAGCTGTGTAATGCACTAAGTTTTCTACGGTTTGTGAGCAGTGCCAGACTGAGCCACATCATGTACCCCTCTGGCCATTTTCATTGGCATCTCATGTGTCATGCAATGAAGAAAGTCCAAAGTGAGGGAGGGATATATAATTATGGGGAAAAGAAGAATGAAGAGAATGAATAATGTTTGGAAAAGCCATAGAATGGGTTACTTTGAAAAGTTTGAGGGCTCTCTCTCCAGAAAGGTCTAATCTGGCTCTCAATGACCCTTTGGAGGAAGAGATGCCTCTGAAGGAGTCCTGCTTTGTGCAGGAGGCACTGGGTGACCCAAGGGGCTCTAGTCTGACAACCAGGTTCTGTGATGGTGTGTGTGTCTTGATGGATTGAAATAATTTTGAGCTGTATTTTTTGATAGCACTATTTTTTTAAATGTTGAATAAATACAATACCTAATTTATGGTGTGAGCAGAAAAGAGAGAGAGTAGATTCAGTGTGTACATACACACACACACACACACACACACTGAATCTACTCTCTCTCTCTCTCTATATATATATGAATATATATATGTATATATATATATTCAGTTTATAAGGGTTAAGAGCTCCTAAATGTTGAGGTTATGAGCATTCTATTTTTTATGAAAAAATTTTTATTTCTACAGTGATTTTTGATTCTCATCTAACAAAGTAAGCATACAGGACAAAAAGTGGACAAATGAATAGCAAGTTAACATTCTTCTAATGTTGTGGCCCTCATTGGATGGAAGAATGGATATTTAGCCTGTAGACAATTCAGTCTTTTGGCCTCCTCTTTTTCCCTAATAAGTAATGCAAATTCCTTTAACCCTTCCTCATAGGACTTGTGTTTTTCAGTCTTTAATTTTTATTCTTTTTATCTTTCAAACTTCCATGAAACCACCCTTACCGAATACATATTATATGCCACAAAGGAGAAAATATTCCCTTTTAATAAGGTCTAATTACTTTTCTATTCTAGTATGTCCATGCCTGTCTTTTACCTCAGGTAGTTTTTACGGGAAAAAAATCTTGCTATTATTTGCTGAGAAATCTAGAGAAATCGGTGGAAAACACACCGTGATTCTAAGTCTCTTTCATAATATAGATATAGAAACTAGGGAGAAGAAAAAAATGTTCCCTTTTCAAAGAGAAAGCAAATGAACTGTAAGTTTGTATCATGCTAAAGTTAATAAGGGATGAAAATGGTGTAACCATAATGCAAATGCTATTCCAGGGAAATGGGTGCAAGAAATAAGGATACTGCATTCACCACTCTATTTGGTTACACTGGACTAGTATTTCACTGGTTAAAAAAGAAGTCTTGTTATGAGTACTATTTTAAGAATCATTGACTGAGCTGAAAATGAAAGACATGTGGCACATGATTGACCGCACATCTACTCAGGAAAGCAGGATGATAAAGTAGGAAAAACCAGATGTTTGGAGTTAGTCAGAATAAACTGAGCCCAACTTCCAATATGTCTGTGCTCTGTGACATGTCTGGTTTCCATATCTATAAAGTAGAGATGACAATTCTTGCACCACAAAGAGTTTGTAAGTAGTAAATGAGCAAATATAAGTCAAAATCCTATCCTAGCACACGGTAATCAGCAGTTGTTTCTTTCCTCTCCTTCTCTCCTGCAGAGGCTGTGCCGCTGCCTGCCTAGCAGATGCTGTCTTGGCTGTGCCCATGAAAGGAGGGGCAGATCAGTCAGAACCTGCAATGTAGCAGACCCACAAAAATTTGCACAGATGCAAAAGGGAAACAAAATAGAAAGCTTGCATTACACAAATTACTCCTGGGAATTACTTACCATTTTCAAGCTCTGTTAAAAGAGGAAGAACAGAGACACACTGTCTATAAATATACTTATTTAATGTTTGCCAAGAAAACATACTATATCATAGAATTCTAGACCTAGCAAGTGAACTTAGAATCATCTTCCGCAACTTCCTCATGACAGATGAGAAAACCAATGCTGCCAAATAATTTACTAGAGAGTAAAAAAATTAGCTATTTACTGAGCTGTTCTCAGAACCTTTATCTCCAGCACACAGCTACGTGCCCCTTCTCCTATACCATTTTGGGGTCAGGGACCACTTTGAGAACTCACCTCACACCCCTATGCCTAACTACATACACAGGACAGTTTGTCTATAGTTTCAGGAAGTTCATGGTTCAGTCACAAGGTTAAGAACTCCTGTGTGTTATGCTGCTTTATGAAGGGCATACTCAAGAGCTGCAGGAAGTGCTGAGAAAGCCGAGTGCTGAGAAAGCCAGGTGCTGAGCAAGCACATGGGACAAATGAAGCCAGGGTCCTGAACACATCCCTGTTCTGAGAAAACAGCTGACTCATTCTCTGAGATAAGAACAAAAATAGTAGCAGTTATTTACTGAGCACTGATTACTTGATAGGCTCTGTGCTAAACCATTTCCATGCATTATCTTCTTAATTTTTTTTGGTTAATTTAAATATTTTATTGTTTATGCTATTACAATGGTCCCAATTTTCCCCCTTTGATCACCTCCACCCAGCATGCTCCCCATTCCCACAGGCAATCCCCACACTGTTGTCCATGTCCATTGGTCATTCATAGATGTTCTTTGACTAATCCCTTCACCTTCTTTCAACTAGTCCCTACCTCTTCCCTCTTCTCTTACAGCTGTCAGTCTGTTCCATGTTTCCATGCCTGTGGTTCTATTTTGCTGATTAGTTTATTTTTTTTATTAGATTCTATGTATAAGTAAGATCATATGGTGTTTGTCTTTCACCGACTGAATTATTTCTTTTTTTCTTATTTATTCAAAAGTATGTATATATTGAGCACTATTCTAGGTGTAGGATTGATGCTGTTGAGGAGCTTACATTTTAATGAAGGAGAATAGACAATAAACAGGTAAATAAAATGATTTCTAGTAGTGATAAGTATATTGTGAAGAGAATCAGATGATAACATAGAGAGTTGTGTGAGTAGAGGAAGAGTGGTTCTTTATACAGTGACAATGAGATGCCCCTTTCAGAAAGTATAGTTTGAGCCTTGGCTGGTGTAGCTCAGTGTATTGAATATGGGCCTGTGAACCAAAGGATCACGGTTCGATTCCCAGTCAGGGCACATGCCTGGGGTGCAGGCCAGTTCCCAGCAGGGGATGCACAAGAGGCAACCATACATTGATATTTCTCTCCCTCTCTCCTTCCCTTCCCCTGTAAAGATAAATAAATAAAAATTTTAACAACAAAAAAGTATAGTTCAGAACCAAGATCTGAAGACATGAAGGTGCTGTCCTTAGGGAAGATGAATAGGGACTAGAAAATGCAGAGACCCTAAAGCAAGAAGGAGCAGAAGGTCTGTATGTTGCAACAAAATGAATGAGAGAGTAGGCTAGGGCTAAATGGTGCTCTCATGTATAATGTACACCCACATTTTTGTGTGCATTATACATGGGATTATTATACTCATGGTGAGTAATCATTACACCCATGTATAATTTGCATACTTATTTTTCCCTCAAAAATTTGGGCAAAAAACTGAACATTATCCATGGAAAATAAGGTAAGTTTTCAGGAACAAGAACCCATCATATCATGTGTTTGTTTAAAACATTTCAATGACTTCCCAGTTCAGAGTAAAAGCTGAAGTTCTTATAGTTTGCAAGTCCCTTGCTAATGATCTGATGTCATCTTCTTCTATTCCACACCCCCATATACTCTCTTCCTGCCCTGCTCATCCTCATTGTCTCTAGAACATTCCGGGTAAATTCTGCTTCGAGGCCTTGGGTCTAGCTCTTTCTTCTGCCTGGACCTTTCCCAGATGAGTCATCCTGTCATCCTTTCAGGTCTTTACTTTCTGACTGAGGTCTTTCCTGATAACCCTATTTAAAATTAGAAACTTCAACACTCTCTTCCTCTTGTTTTATTTTTCTCTCTAGCACTTCTCACCACTCTATGTATTGTACTTTTTCTCAGGTACACGTAACTGTCTTCTCCCATTAGAGAATAAGCTCTACCATTGACAGCCATGATAGAAATAATTGATTTGGGGAAGAATCTTCAATGGGTGTTAGAACTAGAGGGTGAACAGGATACTGACGTCTTCCTACAAGGTCTTTACCCATTATAAAGGGGGAAATAGCAGCTTTAGAGTGGACAGTCCTGGCAGACACCGTCTCAACCAAGTAATCAAAGTTAACATCACCCCTAATGTGATTAATTGAAGTCATGTGTTTCCTGATAGGATGTATGGCAAACATAGCATAGCTTCTCTGGAGTTTATTCTAATAATGTACAACCTAAGTCTAATCATGAGGAAACATTTAACAAACCAAGCTGGGGGATAGTCTAAAAAATAACTGATCTGTGTTCTTTTAAAGGAAAAGAAAGACTGAGAAACTGTTTCTCATTGTAGGAGATGACTGAAGTGTGACAACCGAACGCAATGTGTAATCCCAGATTGATTTTCTTTTCATCTAAAAGATGATCTTGAGATAATTGGTAAAGCTTAAATAAGATCTATAGATTAGCTTATAATATTATATCTATGCTAAATTCCTGCTTTTTGATAATCGTTTCATGGTTATATAAGAAAATATCCTTGTATTAAAAAATTATTTATTTTTAGAGAGAGGGGAAGGGAAGGAGAAAGAGAAGGAGAGAAACATCCATGTGTGTTTGCCTTTTGCATGCCCTGCACCAGGGAACCTGGCCCAAAGCCCAGGCATGTGCCCTGACTAGGAATAGAACCAGCAACCCTTTGGTTCACAGGCTGGTGCTCAGTCCACTGAGCCACACCAGCCAGGTGAAAATGTCCTTGTTTTTAAGAAATACACTAAAATAGCCCTGACTGGGTTGCTCAGTTGATTAGAGTATCATCCTGATACACCAAGGTAGCAGGTTCAAAACCTGGTCAGGGAACATACAAGAATCAACCAAAGAATGCAATAAATAAGGGGAATAACAAATCGATGTTTCTCTGTCTCACTCTCTCTCTCTCCCTTCAGTTCTCTCTAAAAATCAATAAATAAAATAAAAAATACAGTGAAATAGAGGTAACAGTGCATCAAGTTTGTAATCCACCCTCAAATAATTCAGAAAAAAATAAATAAAGAGAAAATAAAACAAGTGTGGCCAATTTTTAATATTTGGGAAACTTGGGCAAAGGGTATTCAGGAAGTCTTTGTACCATTTTTGCAACTTTTCATTAAATCTGAAATTATATTAAAAAAGCCTCAAAAACAAAAAAATGTGCAGTCCATGAAGACAGGGATTTTGATTTCCTTTATTCACTGATGCGTCTCTAGCATCTGCAATAGTCATTGGCATGTTATATGTACTTGATAAATCCCTGATGAATAAATGAACACCACCTTATGATTTAGCAAGGTTCTATGTGCTTAATATGGCTTTTTAATAAATGGACCTTAGCTAATGACTTACCATTGAGGCAAATGTGCCAGCTCTGAGCAGATCCACCACACACTCACTTGTATTCAAGGCTTTATGAAGAACTATCACCCACCCTGCAGAAGTGCAGGGTCCAGTCTGAGTAAAGCCAGGAGAGGCTAAGGGTCTCGTGCTGGCCTCTGCCCCTCACCCTAGCAACTTTTTCAGAGACACATCTATTGGGTCAATAAAAGATTTTATTACTAATATATTCCAAAGTATACATAACCGCACTGCTCCTATAAATCACTTCAAAATTTAGGATGGTAGTGCAGACAAGACTGGGTTAAGTAAGGTATGAAGGTGAGGAGGAGCAATCACGGAAATCCGTCAGACTGAAGGGAAGCCCTTGGGTATCTGTGCTACCACTTTGCAGTGGACCCTTGGGTGACTCACCGGGATGCCGTATTGGGTTCGATACTTGGTCCTCATGGCGACACTTGCTCCACACAGGCAGCATTCATTCATGTCAGCGGCAATCTGACATGACAAGCACAGAGGGCAGAAAGTCCCACAGAGGCCTGAGTGAGGGTGAGACCACACAGGGGAATTAGTGAAAGTTATCAGTTTCCATTAAACCTCAAGTAGATGGTAGCTTGGGAAATGGCCTTAATGAACCTTCTGAGATAACAATATGGTCATCTGGGTCTTTATGTCTTGCTTCTGGACCCGAGTGTCTGGGAATTGGAAAAAATTTGCATGTCATCATATCAGGACAGAGTTAATTGTAAAAATTTCTGCCCTGCCAATCTGAGCATGTAAAAATTACCTTTCTTCCCTGTCCTTGTTTACATTTGGGTCATGCTTGCATGGGAAGTTTGTGGCATCAGACATCTGAAAAGCCCTCTGAAAACCACGGGAGGGTGTTGAAGGTCAGAAATGGGTGAGTGGAGAAATCATTAGTGCCCAAATAAGAAAAGCAATAGGGAATAGATTGTATATGGTTGTACAGGCAAAATGTAGAGCCCTATTATCACTGTGAGGGTAGAGGCAAATAGAAGTAAAGGGATATTGGCATCAAAAGTATATAAATCTAACTGGAATTTCACTTTAAAGAATCTCTATGAGACCAAAAAAAAAAAAAAAAAGGAGCCTAAGAAAATAGCAACAAACAGGAAACTTCTCTAACATTCTCTGAGTAAAAGTCTATTTTGGAAAGCTCGGGGGTGGAGTATTGGTACTGCCGCACCCTCGATAAGATAAGAAAGTCTCTCTTAGAGGAGGGTGTTTCTCAAAGGTACTGGAAAGATGCACCACACAGAGAGTATCTGCAACTCATATGGCAATAGACTCTGAAATAAGGAAATTTTTCTCACACAAAAGTGTGTTTGGTAGTGTAAAATAATCAGAAGTCAGTAGAATAAAAAACCCACAGTGCTTCCTGAAACGGAACAGCCACAAGACTATCAGTGAAGCCAGAAAACACAGAGTCAGCACTGTAGGAAAAGAAAGACATAAACAACCAACTGGAGAAACATGTCAAGAATGTGCTGATACTAAAGAGGTGAAAAATTTAAAAAGAGGTGAAACAAGGATGGTATAAACAAGGATCACAAACTCAAGGCCAGGCAGGGAAAATAAATGAATGAAATAGATTGGAAAAAGCCCCAAATGATGGATGGTGGACATAAGCATGGCAAACTACATCGTGAATATTTTTTAATGGGGTTAGCTAACACTCAGTAGCAGCTCACCTCTGCCATGTGAGAGTGAGGATTCATCTTTCCTGATTTTCTAGTTTTCTTCAAGAGAAGCTGGAAATCTTGATTGGAAAGCTAGATTTTTGTGTAAAATCTGATTTTTTGATGTTTTCTACTATATTGAAATTAGTACATCAAGAAGGCTCATTATGTATAGGACAAACAAAATAAATCATCCAGTGACTAAATCCACCATGGGTTTCCAGCTTGTGACTTCTGAGTTAGAGTAAAATGTGAAACTCAGTTCCAGGATAAACAATTTTTATTATGTGAGTAATTTGCGTTATTTATTACTGGTAGTCAAGAAGAAAGGAATTACTACATGCACTTACAAATCCCTATGTCATTACAGCAGTCACATACGCCACTTTGCCAGTCACTAGCCATCGTACCCCCTGCGCCATATCTTGGCTGTGAAACAACTGGATTCATTTTTAAGGATAACTTCAAAAGGGTACCACCTGTAAAAACAAAACCAAAAAAGCATTAGACACCTAACTGTATTGGTAGATACCAGTTGAGAAGACATTTCATCACACCTCTCCTGATTAAGGGTGCTCACACCAACTAACTTAGCATTATCTTTTCAGGCTGTTGTTGAAATCTGGAAACTAAAACCAAAAAGGAAAGAGAATTAAAGTTCATTTCTTAATATTTCTGTTGTTTTTTCCCCTTTTCATTCATCAACAAGATGATACTTTTTTTTCTATTTTCAAGGCAACCATCCTAAAAAATGTTTATTTTGCATTTGAAGTGTTTCTATTTAATAGCAATTATAATCAATTTTTACAAAGTTATTCCACAGGCATTATCTCAATTGTTCCTTAAGAGAGCTCTGTGATAGAGTTCTTTACTTTTCCATAAAATTGTTGTTAAACAGATGCTTCTAACTAACGTCAGTGTTCATTGTGTAATTGTTAGTGATGTCTTGAAAGCTAAAGTTTTACAGAAGACCCAGATTACTTAAAAAATACAACATTCAATTTCCTTTTGTGAAGGTATCAGGTCAGAATCTGAAAAAAGAGCCTTCAGGGTCCCGCAGAAAAACCCACTGGTTGCAAAACCACTAGGAAACAGTGTCTCTCAAACAAAGTGGCACCTAGACTTTTTATATTTCATCCAGTAATCAGATGAAGTCTCATGAGCTCCTACTCAGTCAGTACTCTCAAGAGAGAAAATGTGCTTGGCTTCCCAATTGCCAATGTTAAAACTTTCTTCTTTACTATTTTCAATCTAACTATAATGGCTGTGCTCTGTAGTCTTGGTCCTTGGTCCCTGCTTGCTTCCAACACTTCCCTTAACCAATTCAGTTGCAAGTCAACTCCCTCACCCTACATAATCACTGAGCTTTGCTGCCTTCAGTCTTCCTCCGCCATCTTGCCAGGGATGGCCCCAGTCAGAGATTCTATCAACACACTTCTTCCCTATCCTGGCTATGCACTAGGTTAATCTTTAGTGCTTGGTAAAACAGACAGATTCTTGCTTCTGATTGAGTAGCCTGGGGTGGACCCTGGCTGTTAAAATTTTTAAGAGGCAATTCTGATACAGTCAGCTCTTGTGGCTACGTTTATATGTCATTCAGTTTTTCAGTCCTTTCTAATTCATATTCTTAGTTTTTCCCTTGCCCTGGTCCTCTTCTGGATTGATGTCTTCTCTGAGATTTGTGGCTGTTATCAGTAGATTTCCACCAACAGCTGAGTTGGCACAAGGAGGGGTGGAAGTTCCTGAATAATAAAAGCCAAGGCACTTGGAACTGCCCTGGAAAGGTGCCTCTGATACTTGTTATCAAGAACTTGCTTTATGGCACCAAGGGGAACCCAGCTAGCTTGAGAAGGCTATATAATTATGGTCAGATCACACCAGGAATCTTGTTTGAAACTGCAAGGCACTGGTAAATATTTAACTAGATTTTGGTCTTTCTCCTCTCTGCTTAATTGAGAGGGTAATAACGTTTTTGCTGATAATGCAGGAAGACAAATGGCTATGTGGAGGAGCAGAGATGATTGACCAACAGGAAAAAGTAGTAAAGGGCCGACCAGGGAATCCTATGGGAGTGCCTGGCATGCAGTGTACATACAATAGAATATTGTGGAGAGAACGAATTAGCAGAGAGGAGCTGGTTACAAGTTGTGAAAATGGATAGTACTGCCTTGCCTAATCAAGTGAATTTAAACTTATGTAGGATAAGGCACAAACTGCAAACTTTTTGTATAGGAGTATTTTGTAGTTCTGGTTGCAATGGCATCTTATTTAAAAATTCTACATAACAGGTATTTTCTACTGGTTTCTGTCCATAGACATTTTGTCTCAGAAAAACCACTGTCACATTGCTAACTAACATGTATTGTATGACTTATATAAGTACAATAGAAAACTTGATTATAATTACAAATGTTCCTTTTATTTTTCAAACTTTAGTGTGGGTTAGAATCACCTGAGAATGTTGTTAAGAGTTTAACATTCCTAGAGATTTGGATCTAATAGACTTGGAAAGGGATTGAGAAATCTGCATATTTAATAAGCACCCAAGTGCTTCTTCTTCTTTTCTTTTTTTAAAGATTTTTATTTATTTATTTTTATAGAGAGGGGAAGGGAGGGAGGAAGAGAGGGAGAGAAACATCAATGTAGGGTTGCCTCTCATTCACCTCCAACCTGGGACCTGGCCTGCAACCAAGGCATGTGCCCTGACTGGGAATCGAACCAGTGACCCTTTGGTTCATAGGCTTGCGCTCAATTCAATGAGCTACACCAGCCAGGGCAATAAGCACACAAGTGCTTCTTAAGGGAGAGGGGTTGATACAAAAAGTGAGAGTGGTGAAGGAGGTCATAACAGCTGTATTGCCTAATCTGACTGCTTTTAAATCTAAAATGTGTTTTTTCAACTCCTGGTCCAGACACTGATTCCTCTGAGAAATCAAAAGAGGTGAAAAAGAGAAAAGCATAATTGTATTCAAAATATGTACATTCAATGAGCCTGGCTTCATTTTGGTATTGGGTATAGTTACAAAGCCAGAGGGGGTGTAACAGAAATTTGAATGAAGAAGAGAAACTGAGAGCTTATTAGGTGGGAATTTACAGTAGTATAATAAAAGAACTAAAACTTCAGAGACACTGCACAATCCCGGAAGGACAGGTGTAACCCAAAGGGGAAGTGGTAGTATTTAATTTCAATCAAAACAAGTCTGTACTGAGAATCTCCTTGACCACCAGGGAGGTGAGAGGGAAGCTTCTGGTCCAAGGTCCTGAGCTGGAGAAGTTCAAGCATATGCTCTGTGAACAAGTGTTTTTAAATTTTACTTTAGTTTTTGCCTTTGTTGCTGTTGTGTTTTGTTTTCCAGACTAGCATAACTATCAATAAAATTGTTATCCAATTCTGGAGAAGCTGGACATCTAATTGAAGGTCAAGCGATTCTTGTTTTGGCACAGAACACAGGTATGGAAATAGTGTTAGGAAATGCCTAGGGGAAAGAAAGCCTGGGAATGCATGAACAGTAGAGACATAAGCTTTTTGGAGCAGGAGGTATGGTTGAAGTGTAAAGATGGCACTGTGTAGCCAGGTGCAAATCAGCAGCTCATTACTATGCCCACAGCAGACATTGCTAATCGATCCCAGATTGTATATAGAGTCTATTTCCACTGGACGTATCTTAGAATTCTAGACGATTATAATTCCCAATTGGTGGATTGCAGTGGAAAGAAGAACAAAGACTTTGGAGTCCCATAGAATTGAATTCAAGTTGCTGTCTTCCCACTCTGTCACTTTGGGCACATGACATTTTCTGACAATGTATAGAAAGCTCATACCATTTGATCAGAGCTGGCACATGATGTGAACTCAATCTACTATCTGAGAAATAGTTATTGATAAGAATAAATTGTACATGCAATGTACAGTTGTTCAAGCCTGATTGTTACAGATATACCTCCAACCTCAAGGTTTAATTATTCATTATCTTGAAAAAATATGCTGGGAAAATCAGTATAGTCAAAATAGACAGAGTTGCTGCTACAGCATGGGTGTGTGTGTAGCATTAAAGAAAGAAAAATGTACCAGTAAGGCTAAAAGGAAATTTCTTCTTTAAGAAAACAATGCTTTAGGAAGAAAATCTGTAGGGCCAATCACAATCAGTTCAGCCAATGTAGTAAAATGGAAAACCATGCTAAAGTTCTTTTCAAGAGACCCCAGAGCTAAAAATTACTTCAGGGCACAGATTGTATTTTAAATATTCTTCCAGTCCTTATACCTTTCATAACTGTTTGTAAAGCGCTGGCCACATATACTTGTGCATTGAGTAGTTTGAAGTAAAGGTAAAATTTTCTGTTTGATGTAAAAAAAAATACTAGTGAGTAATTTTTGAGAATAAGGAGTTCTGATATAAACCCAAAAATGGGCATATGCTGTAATTGCTATATATGTAAATCACAACTATCCTAGTATATACTGCATATCTGTTAGTTCAATTAATTCAATTCCTAATCTAACAAAGAGACTTATGCAGATGCTTATAAATCCCTTAATTCCCTTATTTAAAGTAAAATGTTTAGAAGTATATTATAAAAAACACTACAATATATGTGTGTATGGATGTACATATGTGTTTCTAAATAGATTTTATACTTCCATATATCATGGATAGGTCTATATGAGATGCAACTGAGATCAGTGGTTCTTAAATTATAATGTATCCAGGGCCTACCTAAGTATCCTTTTAGAACGTAGACCCTGATTCAGTATGTCCTAAGAGAGACCTGAGATTTGCTTTTTTAACAAGCTCCCAGGGGACTTCTGGCCAAGATGGAGGTGTAGGTAGACACACTGTGCCTTCTCACACAACCAAAAGAAGGACAACAACAATTTAAAAAACAAAAACCAACCAGAACTGACAGAAAATTGAACTGCGTGGAAGTCCGACAATCAAGGAGTTAAAGAAGACATATTCATCCAGTCCGGTAGGAGGGGTGGAGTTGGGAAGCCGGGATGAAGAGGGCTCAAGGCAAGGTGGCAGCTGGTGGAACCAGCAAGGCAGTGGATTGTGGAATGAGGTGCTCAAGACTGAAGCCAACTGGCAAGGCAGCAGCTGGCGAACTGGGCAGTCCCACATTTGTGCACAGAGACACCAGGTGAAACAAGGGGGGAGCGGGACAGACTGCACAACCCAGGGTCCCAGCGCAGGGAAATAAAGCCTCAAACCACTGA
>PVKM010011579.1:0-24610 GCA_004027735.1 Carollia perspicillata
TTGGATCCTTTCAAAGCCTAACTGAATTCATAATGCCTTTACACTGATGTCTTTCCCCTTCCCCTAGATTCCCTATTTCTGTTAGAATAGATCATTTCTCCATACACAGATGCTCAAAACCTTGTGGTATCCCTGACTCTCTTACTCTTTCTCCCCTGGAACCCTCCACAGTAGTCTGCTCATGTATTATCTCTGTCCTATCTCAGTGAATCCCTGGCACCTCCCTCCTGGATCAAAAACATTGCTTCCTGGCAATCTTCCTAACTCATATCTTTCCCAATCATTCTCCATCCTGCACATATATGGACAGTTAATAGTCTTAAAATACATATATGATTATGTTATACACACCTCAGAAGTAATGTTGGATGCCTTCTATTTCCTATTAAATTGAGGTCATATTGTTTCATCTTGAATTCAAAACCCAGGAACCATCTTTGCCCCACACCAGCTTCCACTGCTCCAACTTCTGCCCCTTGGTCCTCGGCAGGACTGAGCTGTTCCAATTCGTGCCTCTTCCCAAAAACAGCTGCTTCCAGATTCCTGATCACATGCTTCCCCCAGTTAAGGATGGTGTTGGGGGAACTTCTATCCTCTCCCATTGTAGCATGGACAGTTGAATTAGAAGGCTGTCTCTAGAATTCGTACAATTACTGCTGTGATTTGTTGAATTGAGTACCCACGTATCAAACACTCTTCCTGTAATTACATGAAATAAAGAATTATTCCATGTTATTCTTACCACAGCCTTACAAAGTAACCACCATTATTTCCAATTGACAGATGACTTACTGAAACCAGGATTTACAGAGATTAACTATTAAATAAAGATCACAGAGCCTGTGAAAGACACTTGGAGGGCATCATATAAGTTACTTAGTAAAAATGCATTTGTATAAAATCTGTATAGAATAGAAAAACTAATGCAATTTGTAATTCATATTGAGATGGTATTGTTCTGGAAAAAGAAATTTTGAACTTTATATTCTTATTGTAGATTTGGTGATTGGTTTAAATAAAAGTGAAAAAGTCATTTAAATAGGAAAAGCAATAAAGTGAACTTCCAATTGACATGTGGACAATATCTGATGTGAAACTGGTGAATAGAGAAGAGAGGAAAGATTGCATGAACTCCTCTGCTTCCTCATCCACCAATATTCACACCACCTTGGGCCTCCCTGAGGGAGCCCTTCCATGGAATTCTCTCCTAAGGATAATTATTGTATTCTGATTTCCAGTACAGAAATCAAAGTCTTATGTTTAGTCACTATCTTGATTTCTCCTAAAATATTGAGCACTCAGCGGGTACCAAACCTCTTTCTTTCCTTTTCTCTGATCTCCTCACTTTGCATTTATACACCTGTCCTGCCTTTTTCTTGTCTTCTTCTAATGTTCTCCAACTTCCCTTATTTCTTCTTCCTGTCTCCCCAGGAGACCTCCCACTCCCCGGAGCCCTGAGCCAGCGCTCCTCTATGAGCTGGTTACAAAGAGTCATCATGTTGGCTCATACTGCTCATCTAAGGTCCAGACACAGGAGGTCTGTCTGAAAAAAGGCCAGCCATTGTTAATATAATGAGAACCATTTGTGTGACATTGATTTAACCTGCCAGCTAAAGAGAGTGGACTGGAATGCATATGCATAAACAAAGATGACTTCAGACTTTGGTGTACTAGTCAGTGGGGGCTGTAGATGGCGTTGAATGAGCATTTGTACTGTGTGGCCATCATATTCAGAATGACTGAGCAAGTAGAGTAATGAACCTGCATCAAATTTGCATGAAGCTTGAACATTCCTCTGTGGAAACTATTGAGATGACTCAGATGGTCATGGCAATGGGCAACTGGTGATTTGCTGCCTCATCATGACGACGTGGTGCCTACTTTGAAGAGGACTGAGGTGACACTGTCCTATGTAAAATGTTTCTTGTATCTTGTTTCTTCTTCAATAAATGTCTCTATTTTTCATATTATGTGGCTGGATACCTTTTGGTACATTTCCTCGTACATTTCCAAATTTCTACTGTGTATTTCCAAGTAATTACCCTGGGAATGTCAGACAACCTATTCACATTTAGAGAGTGGTCTGCATCCTATATTTAGGACTTGAGTTACAAAAATGAATCCCACTTATCTCTCAAGAGATGCATTTCAGTACCAACTCTCTAGCCAGAGTGTGTTTCTTAAAACTGCACAAATAGCATGTATTTCCCAAGACTGTGCTTTGAGCATAGTTGGCATCTTTTGGCATTTTCTCGCCTCACCCCCAATTCCCACTCAGCCTTGAAGACCACACAGGTCTTCAGAAACCCTCACTGCTTTCTTGGCTCTCAAAACCTTCTGCTCATTTGCCTCCAGAGAATCACTGCAGTTCATTTGAATTTTAGGTTTGCATGTGTGGCTCTGACATAAGACCATGGCTGTCTTGAAAGCAGAAGCTTTGTTTTATGTATTTATATATTCCGATTTCCTCCATAAATTAGTATCTGGAATCAAAAAGAAGTTCAATAAATGTTGAATGACTTTTACTAAATGCATTAATTGCAATAAATGCAATGGCAAAATAAGACAATAAAAAAAGTTTTAAGAAGAGGGGATTTTCTTCAAATTTTCATCTGATTAGTAAAAGTTAACAGATAAAAAAACAAATGAATGGGGTAAAAACATGAAGCAAAAATTGAAATAACTTAGAAAGATGTTTAAAAATTATCAATATTTTCTTAGATTGATGACAATAAAATAAATTTGGAGGATAAAAATGTGTTTAACTTCAAATTGTTAGAGGACAATTATGGTATTTCTGTGTCTCAAAGAGACCACATTAAGGGTTGGATGCTTGCAATAATTTATGTTCTTAAAATTAAAATTGAATAAAAGATAAAACAAACTGTTTATATGTGAAGTCCATTTGCAAGAGTGATAGTTTAAACATTTTTTGTTGTGGTAAGTTACTCAACATTTGTCTGTGACCCAAGCTAATTGTATTAAGAATACGGATGTTTGTCCAATTTAAAAATGGTGAATACAGTGAAGTAAAATAGTTCTTTATTTTATTTTAAAATAAATAAATTGACAAGTGACATTACTATTTGTGATTGTTTTATGATTGTGGAAACAGAAGCTGAATTACACTTGAAACAGAGTTAGTGAGTCCAGAAGAGTTGAGTTAGGTCATCCTGTTGCAATCTTGTAGATCAAGTCTTTTTTTTTTATATCTCCAAGTAATGTTCTATTTTTTGTTAATCATTTTTATTATTATTCTATTACCATTGTCTCGATTTTTCCTGCTTTACCCTCCTCCGCCCATCCCAATTCCTGCTCCCACAGCCAATACCCACATTGGTTTCCAGGTCCATGGGTCATTCATAATTTTTCTTTGTCTAGTCCCTTCCTCAGTCTTTATTTGAGCTTGACCTCTCTAGAGGCATTAGACAATCAGGGTGCGAAAAGGTAAAACAGTGAATCTATTGGTACAACAAAACATGCCCGTTTCAGAAGATCCGTTTATGAGAGAACAGACCATGTCGAGGTACATATACAAGTTATGCAGTTTTTAGATTTTATTATACTTGGGTATTAAATTTAAAAATACATCTGGCATCAAGGATGAGAAAATAACCATTGTAAACAAACGAACAAAAGTGAACACAGAAGCTATACAGGGTGAGAACGCATTCTTTCCTTTGCATTATAAGAGATTTTTGAGAGGCTACAAGGAAGACATCAGAAACTTCATTGCCAGATGTGTGAAGGACAAACACCTCAGCAGGAGCAGAGTCCAGTCCACAGGAAACTGCCAGCAGTGACTTTGGGTCACTTCTGCAAGGAGCATTTACTGACTAACTATGAAGTGCCAGGCATTAATTTAAGTACTGTGGGTTGAAATATAATAAAATGTATCTATGCCCTTAAAGTTCTATGTTAAAATGAATGAATGAATAAAGGAATCATTAGTACATGATAACACCTTCAGAATTATCACACATAAGCCTCAAAATTGGGAATGGATTAGAAATTTCAGCCAAATGATATGTAACAGTGATCTCCAACACGTACTCAACCTTTGCTACCAGGCAGGTACAAAGCTCCGTCTATTCATTTCTTCCATTCACTTGTTCTCGGGGGCCCTGGCCTGTAATGTAGGGACTGTGAAATCCAGGATATAATTTGACCAGATCAAGTTTGCAGGAACAGAAGCGTTGGGTCACAAGCCAACCTAGGCAGTATGAGTCTTCTAGGGTGCTCTATTGGCAGATATCCAGTACCTTGGGAAAGGTACTTTTCATTTCTGAACCTCATTTCTCAGACCTGTGAAATGGAAGGGGCATCTCATATCTGACAAATCGGATTTATGTGTAAAGAAGAGGTGAAAGTTCCAGTCTTGCATGTTTCACCTGAATTCATTTATGTAAATTCCTTTATGTTTCCCATAATCCCAAGCAGATTTCATAATGTAACAAAGTCAAACAAATCACAAAGTTCCAGTCATATGGATTAATTATTTACAAACTAAAAATCATCATCATATTTATACATGATAGCAAAAAGACCAACCAGTATTCACTTAATTTATGTGATTTATTCTTATAATTATCATGAGACAAATGTTATTGTCCCTTTAAGAAAAGAAAATATCAAATTTGGGAAAATAAAATGAGAGCTACTTCCTAGTCACAATAACTGCGGGATGTGTAATATGAAGCCCCACACCATCAGGTTTAGTTAACATTTTAGCAACTAGCTCCACTGGGTACAGTTCTATAATGCTCTACATGTGAAGGCATTTTACTTCATGAAAGAGTCACATACCTGAAGATACTTAGACTATCATAAGCCATTTGGACATTGTGGGACCAGAATAAGATAGGAACAGATGGCCTAGGGGTCAGCAGAACTAATCTCCATGCCCACCTATGATTTATACCTCCTACCAATGTATCCTATGATTAATTGGTTGTGTTCCTCTTTTGGTGAATTGCATTAAAAAATAGCTTCTATTATTAAAGTGGCATAGATCACTCTAGTTTACTTTTATAGCAATATTAAAGGTTTACTTTCAGAGTCTTTTAAATAAATGCAATTGGAAATAGGAGAAGATCCCCATGAATAATTGCAATAATCTCTTGCAGGCTAATAGTTAATCATTCTGAAAATAAAAAAAAAAAACTCATCACAAAAAAGCAGAAACAATAAGTCAAAACTGGAATAGCTCAGTTTTATAAGTCACGTTTCTGTTGCATGCATATAGCTGGTGGTTGTTTGTGCTGCATTTCCTGTGTGCACAGGCATGCAGAGGACAGAACTCTCTGTGGCTTCTATATTCCAGAGGTCAGGTTCTCCCTTTACCGGGCATGACCTAGCCGCATTCCTTTAAGGCATTGATGTCCAGTAGAACTTTCTGCAATGATGTTCTATTTTTATACAATCCAGTACAGTAGCCACTAGCTACGTGTGGCTATAAGGTAAATGTGAACTAATTTTTTTAATTGGGGTAAAATATACATAATCTAAAAGTTACCATTTTAACTATTTTTTTGTACAGCTCAGTGGAATTAAGGGCATTTGTCATTCTCATGCAACCATACATCTCCAGAAATATTTCATCTCATAAACTTGGAATTCTACCCACTAAACAATGAATCTAGGTATCTCATATAAGTAGAATTGTACAATACATATTTTTTTGTGACTGGCTTATTTCATTTAGCACAGTGTCCCCAAGCTTATTTCATGTGACAGCATGTGTCAGAATTTCCTTCCTTTTTAAAGCCAAATAATATTTCCTTACACACACACACACACACACACACACATCACCTCTTGTTTATTCATTCCTCTGCCCATGGACACTTGGGTTCCTTCTACCATTTGGCTGTTATGAATAATTCTGCTATGACCATTAGTGCACACATACGTTTTTGAGTTTTGAGGAAATGAAATGTTAATTTTATTTAGTGGCTAGTGATTACCATAATAGACAGCAATCTCAAATGTTTAGCTGGACCACAGAGCTCCTCCAAGTTCTTAGTTGGTTTACTCTCATCTTAAGCATTACAGAGAGAAATAGAACAGTAGACTAGGCTAATAACTTTATTTTGGATCTGGACTCTCTTTAATTTAGTTGATTTTACTAACATTTTGAGTAAGAACAGAGATTATGACTATTGTGGACACACATAGCATTGCCACTAGTGTGGGGAAATGCATGTTCGTTTTTAACTGCTTGCCACCTGAATCTTCAGAACCCTCGGCTCAGGGCCTGTCCTCTTTCTATTGAATGAAATGCCTGCAACTGCTCCACCATTAGGATCAATATCCTGACCATTATGTTGGCAAAGAGGCAGCAAATCACATTTACGTGGATTGTCAGACTCATTATTATAAGCAGATGGCAGCTCATGCACTACAATGCAGGCCCGAAAAGACTGACATTATTTCAAATTAAAATCTATAATGCTAATACACATCTCCAAGTCTTTGTGCAGGCGTGAGTGCATTCATCTTCTAAATCATTTGCTGATGTTCAGGCTGCTCTGGCTGTTTTCACATGAGTGGAGCTAAAAGGAGGGCTTTTAACTGAGAATGGTTAACATTTATTCATACAGACTGATAAAAGCTAGCATGCAATTTTCTTTACTAGTAGCCCCCTAATAGGAATTAATGGACATTTTAAGAGAGAAATTTCAAGTTCAGGGAACCCAGAAAGAAATACTCCAATGAAAGCAAAGCAATGCCATGCCCTCTGCCTAACACAACTCCATCAGGTCTTTATATGCATTTAAAGGCTGCAGGAAGTCTGGCTACAGGTGGCGTGGAAAGTGCCGCAACATACAAGTACTAGTAGCTGAGCCGTGGTTGACAAAAAAGGTTTTGTAAAAGATTCTTAAATTTGTGTTTTCATATTGGAAAAAAAAGATGAAAAAAGTTCCTAAGAAAAGATTGGTTGCTTTTGTGTAACTCCTCTGTGAAAAGCAGCACTTTATGCTTTCAAAGACTGTATTTTTTTAAACACCCATGTGTATACCCATGTGTGTTATCTTTTTCTTGGAAAGTGATATCTTTCTTAGAACATGATTTCTGTTCATGAGGCATTTGAGCAGATGAAAAGTTATTGACTGATGTTTTTTGTTGTTGTTATTGTTCTTGATTTGGATTTCCTATTCTTTCTTTCTTCAGCATATTCTAAACATGAGTTAGAGTGTGTATAGCAACAGCACTATATGTAGAAAGCTCAGGTAGAGAAACTGTTCTTACTGTACTTTTTAATAGTAAAATGAGTAACTTACTGGCTATAAAACACCTCTATTTGAATTCATTTATAATAAAAAACGGGAATATTTCTCCAATAGTCTAAAACTATATTTTAGACATAAATAAGAACTTTTTAGAACAAAAAAGAGTACTTAAAAATGAAATTAAAATGAATAAAACATATGTTATTAACTGACATAATAAGGAAGTAATAGAAGTATGAGCTTGAAGTAACATTTGCATTAAAAAGATTCAATTAATGTTTTTGATTTTCTCTACCAAGACAGGTCAGAACCAGTGATTTAATCCACTGGGAGAATTTGTTCAATGATGCTCATAAGATAAGATTGCTTGTCTACGTTCCTGTTAAAGGGGTTAATTATACACCCACCCAATAAAACCAAATGAGGTAATGTCTTGTTTATCCCATAATTCAGATCTTGGCAAGCCAGTTACCCAGAGCACAGCTACAAACCTCAAAGAGGTAACACTGGCCTCAGAGCTGCAAAGAGACCAACTCTAACCAAGTCCCTGCATGTAACTCTGTAGAAAGAATCAGTCATGGAATTTCAGAAACTTAAGAACTTTACGAATTATTTACTTCCATCCTCTAGTTTCACAGGTAATAAAATAAGCCCAGGAATGTTGCAGGTATTATTACACAGCATGCACTACGATGGCATGGGTAACAGGGAGCAGCTCCCTGTGACATTTCCAAGGCTTCAAGGGCAACTCTGCATATTTACTTGGCACAGAAGGAAGAGGAGAACCTGGACTTGGAAGAATGTGCTGGACAGAATTCCACAGGTCCCAAGATTACCTCCCTGTGATGAATATGCTTTGAATAATTCCCTCCTTTTGAGGATGGGCAGAACTGTGACTATGTTGGGATGTCATATTATATTACAGCAGCTCTCCTGGAGCTGCCATAACAAAGCATCCTAAACTGAGTGGTTTCGGCACCACTAACTTATTGTCTCCATGGATCTGAAGGAAGGAAGTCTAAGACAAAGTGTCATCAGGGTTGGTTCCTTCTGAGACTGTAGGAGAATCTATTTCAGCTCTCTGTCCTGGCTTCTTTTGGTTTGTTTGTCATTGTCAGTGTCCTACTAAAAACACCACTTTATCTCTGCCTTCATGGTCACAGGATATTCTCCCTGAGCGCATGTCTGGTTTTCCAAATTTCTACCCTTTTATAAAGACATCAGTCGTATTGGATTAGGGCCAACCCTCGTGACTTTATCTTTATTTGAATGCATATACAAAGAGCTTATTTACTTAAGGAAACATTTATAGGTACTTGAACATATCTTTTTTGAGAAACACAGTACAACCCATAACACCCATGATTAGGTTCTATTATATGGCAAAAGTGATGGGATGCTGCAGGTATAATTAAAGTGCTCAATTTGTTGAACTTTATGAAATCAAAAGGCAGATCACCATAGTGTGCCTGGCCTCTCCAGGTAAGCCCTTTAAAAGAAGGTCCAGAGGCAGGAGACTCTAGCCAGCAAATGTGTTGTCCTTTGGCCTTAAGAAAGAGGAGAGGGCTGAATGGCAGGGATGGCAGGCATCCTCTGGAAACTGAATGGCTCAGTAGTACAGAACAAGGAAATGAGCTCTGCCTCATCCCAGCCAACACCTTGACTACAATCCATGTGACCCTGAACCAAGGGTCCAGACTCCTCACCCCCTGAAACTCAGTGTGTGGTTTTAGCCCACTGATTTTGTGGTAATTTGTTACATAGCAACAAATAACTAATAGAGAAAGTGCACTCCACCTCTGTCACCCTGATGTCCTCATGCATGAGGTAGGGATAATAAAATCAATCTCAAAAGGCTGTTTTGAAAATTAAATATATATTAAATAAACATAAGTTCTATCTCAACCCACCACCCAAACTCTCTTGTTATTTTAGTAAAGCACAAGTTTGAGTGATCCTGAATTATCAAAGAAAGGCAAACTCTATGCAGTAAAAAGTTAAAAATATGTGAAGGGTACATTAAATGAATGCCACTACAGTTTAATTTGAAGAAAAAGTTGCCTAGAGAAAAAAATTGAATCTATTGGAAAACATAAGGATATGGCAAACCTCTATTTCTGTAGAGCTTTGCCAATAGCTAAATGAATTATTTCAGTACCAATTTTTAGCTACAGAGATCGCACTATATCTTGCAGATCCAGTTTTTAGAATATTTTTTTCAAAAGCCAAACTAAATATATAAGCTTGTTTAAAACATCTCTTACCTTCCATCACTTCATGTATCCCATTTCCATTGGCCCAGTCATCCTGTCTCTCATTCAACAGAATTTACTGAATGTCAACTGTGGACTCATTTTTAGGGGGCCTGGAAAAAATAACATAAACGTTCCTCTTTATAGAGGGTTCATGTGAGCAGAAATGACACTCATGTCATAAAAGCAATCTCATCCTTTATTTACTTCTCAGGATCTAGTGTGAGTCCACATTGAGCCATGAAGCTCTTCGGCTTTCATGAGCCATATTTTAAAAACAAAGATGAACTTTTGCTGGCATCTTCCTTTTTCTGACAGTACGGAACAGACCCCTTATTTTACCATTATTCTTACTCTGCTCGCCACGTGGTGCAGATTTTGAGGAGAATATTTGGCATTTGGGGGTATCCCTACATCTGGAGTAAGAGCCTTGGAGGCAGTGTTGGCCCAGACACTTGTCAGATGCATCATCTGGGTTTTGGATTCTTTGATGTAGATAAAAGAATGATAACACCCACCTCTCCAGGTTGTTTTGGATGCTACATAAAACGATGCATAGAAACAAGCTGTGTTCTGAAGCATCATGACTTGCAGATCTGTCATTCAACACCTGCTTAACAGTAAAGTGCTTTGTGCATAACATGTAGTACATCTTTAGAATAAAATCCTTTCTCTTAAAGGATGGAGACAAATCCAGACACTAGAGATACATAACACAGATATCAGAGTAATGGACACACTGTTATGCGTCCTAGAAACTTTCGTACAACACTCAGCTTTCCGATTTTGCCCTGCAAGGCTAAGGCTCCTCCTCTCTTTTTACACTTCCTTTTCCTATCACATTGTATTATTTCTGAGTTTATGAAGTCCTCAGCTCACTCTCAAGACATGTGTGGTGCTCATCTCTTTATTTGTGTTTGAGCTGCTGGAATCTTGCTGGTCCAGCTGTCTGGAGTAGATGATCTGGAGAACCTGCAGGGACCATCAGAGTGTGAATGAGCACTGGGAGCATTCTGAGACACAGAAAAGGACCCCAGATAAACCATGCATGAGGACTCAGGGCTTGCAGGGACTCAGACACATCATAAAACGCTATTATTTCTATCATTCTGAAACCATGCCCAACCTGCCCTTTCCTCTAGGTACTGCCCATGAAACACAGCTCTTGAGAGTCTGCTTTTAGAGTCAGTGAATTTTCTCTTACAATCCTATCTTGAACCAACTTCTGTTAATCTTTTGTCCCTACCCATCCATTAAAAGTGCTCTTGTTTGGATCAGCAATGACTTTCACATTGTGAGATTCCATGGTAAATTCTCGGCCTTCATAATTTCTGGCCCAGAAGCATCATTTACTGCGGTTGATGAGCCCCTCCTCCTTAGAAGCTTTTAATTCACATCACCTTGGGAAACTGCCCTCTCCCAGTTTCCTTCCATCTTGAGAGCTTCTCCTTCTACGGGAAGAAAAAACTTATTTGATACTTTTTTTAAAAATTCCCAACCTCTTAAAGTCAGTGTGTCTTTAGACTCAGTCCTTGAATCCCTTCTATTTTCAGATTTTCCCTGTGGTATTGTCAAGTCTCATGCCTTTCAATACCCTCTCTATACCAATCACTCCTAGTTTCTGTTTCCAGCCCATGTGTTCTCTGAGCCTTTCTCTTTATGGAGCATTCATGTGGACTAAGTTCTTTAGTCCTGAAGACCACCCTTGAGCTAAGCAACATTATTACAACCTTATTTTGCAGATAAGAAAACTGAGGCACAGGGAAGAAGCAAGCTGAATTTGGAGTCAAATCCAGGTTCCATGAGCAGTGTTCTTAACTTCTATGTCAGCCAATCCTGAATGGCCAGTAAATGCTTTAGGAAGAAGAAAGATCCATGTTTTCCAATTTTTGATTAATGATATTCCTATTTTCTACATCACCACTTATATAACAACTTTCTTTAATTTAGTAAATAATCATTACCCCCTTCATATTAGATGTGGGTTGCATTTGCATTACCCTTTGCGGTCCGTAGAATGATGTCAACACACTTTCTTATGTGATCTTTCCAACTAGCCTGTAAGGGAGACAGGATAAGAATTTTTGTCACAACCCCTATTTTCTGTCCAATAGCTTGCTACTCTTACTGACTTTCTCCCTCCAGTTGGAAGTGTCCAAGGAGACTTATAAGATACTCTGTTTCCCCAAAGATGTCTCAAATTTCTCTTCATTCCTCATCCTGGACCACCCCTCTGTTTTGTTCACATCTTGTTGTGCACACTTCACCTGGACCCCTCAGCAGTCTGCTTTTTGGACTGTGACATTCAAGGTTCCTCAGCACATTGTCACCTGGGACACTGCTTTCACCAACCTCTCACACAGCTGGGTGTTGACTCTGTCCCTGGAGGGTGCAGAAAAAAAAAAAACCCTGAACATCTGGGTGAAAACCTGAATCTCAGTCTCAGTCAGAAGTTTTTTCTGCTACTCTTTGCCTTGGTCCCTGAACCACACTGATGTCAGATACTGCTCTGCTATACAAATCATAGCTGTAAGTCTTTTAACTTTGGTAGCTCAATTATTATTCAATTTTTATTTTTAGAGCCATAGCAGACACAATCAATTTAATTTCAATGCTCTGATCATAAACCTCCATGTTAATATTGCCCCTTTAAATCAAGTGTTTATGGGTCCTATAAGCACCACCTGGAAATTTTACCTTAAGGTCCTAAAGTCATTTGGCTACAAATTACTTAATATTCTCTTGCACCAATTTCCATGGTCTGGATTTGATTATTTCTAATTATCATAAATGCCCCTCTGCGTTCCAGACATGCACTGTTACAGTCATTCCATCAACCAAATATTTCATGTTCACGCTCAGAATCAAAAGGAGCCAAGTTCTAAGTCATGCACATTTTCCCAGCCCCAGGGTGAGATATTTAACAACCTTCAAACTGTATTTGTGCAATAGACAAAGACCACAAGCATTCCATCCCTTTTCCAGTTTTGGACCATTAGATTCAATCTGAATTATCTTTCCCTCCTGGAAAATGTGTTGACTTCACACAACACAACCAAGAATGAGACATGAGAGATTTCTTTGCAATTAGCTTGGAGTGTGGCTTTTTGTAAATATCATGGTCCCAAATACAACTTGTGTAGTTCCTGCCTTTAGGAAAAGTCATGGGAGATGATTCTTGCCATCGTCTGATGCTTCCAAGAGGCCCCATTGCCTGGTCCAACTGCAGGCAGCACTCAACCTGGTGAAGAACTTGGGATTGATGTTTCCATCCTAACTCCACTCCTGACACCTCTCTCTTCTTCCCATCCTGCTCTTCAACCCAGCTCACCCTGCAGGCTGAGCAGTTGGAGCTGGTGCTACTCAGACTGTTGAAGGCCAAGGATTAAGCAGCCAAGTTACAGCAGGAGATGAAATGCTGATCACCCCTTCTGAATGAGCTCTGACCTTTTCTGCTTTTAAGGCCTCTGCTTTCTTCAAGAGTGAGATGGCCTGACAGAAGCAGGGTCAAGGCTGCAGGCTTGAAACCATCCTTTTCACTCTGTATTTCTACAAACTAGACACACTTTCCCTCTGCTCCTAATTTCTTTCAAAAATACTGACAGATTTCCCAGTGTAATTTGACAAGCACTTCTGTCCATTTGTTGGCTTTAGGATTAGGGCTACAGACCATTAGGAGAGGCTGTACTCACCTACCCTTCTCACTCCCAGCACCTAGTGATGCCTGTTATCTAATAAGATCTTAACTCTAGGGATGGGGATACTAGCAAAGCCAGGTGAAGCATTCAGTATGAACTTCTCTCCTTAAATTAACAAAGAATCAAAGGAGAATGAGACAAAATCTTTCACATACCTGTGTTTCTAGAAAAGAAGGTGGGATAATGATTTAAATTTGTGCTGTAGATCTAGATGCTTTCCTTCTTTAATTTATTTCAAGATAAAAAGTGATCAACTACAAAAAATCATATTATAGAAATAGCTTGGGCTAGGTTTTCAATAACTGAGTCATGAATTAATGAAACGTAAGATTTTATTTGCTCTTCAATCATTAATTTGATTAGTAATATCAATATTAATCTGATCATTAGTAACCTTTAAATGGCTTACTATGGTCTTATGGAACTAGAAAAATCAATATTACTTACTAATCATTTTACCTGTAATTAATGGATCAACTTGTATTTAAAATTTTAAAAAACATGCAAACAAAACAATAGGGAAGATGTAGCTTGTGATACTACACTAAACATTTGGACACTTGAAAGGCAAGGGAGAACCCCAACCAGCTCCAAAAAATTGACCTGGGAGAGGTTGATGGGTCCCAGCCCAGTAGCCACTGAGGCTCTGCTCTTGGAGGGATGGCAGGCTAACACACCTAGTACAAAGAACTCAGAGTAAGAAGCAGACGTTCCTGAACAATGCATGCAAGCCTGTTAGGAAATGCTAATATCATGTATCACTCTTCCCTTTCCTCATCTCCCTAGAACCAAGGCTCCAGCTTCTCTGATAACTCACAAAACTGTTTCTGTAGCTAACAAGGTTCTTAGAACAATTTCCCAACCCTACAAAGGCAGCATATCAACAAAGACAAGGATTCTTCTCCCCACACCTAACCCCAGCCAACATACCTCATCATCACCAAGTCAGAATTCTTTCTCTTCCTAGATTCATAAAGGAACAGGCATACCTTCCTCTTTCCCAGCCTCCACACTTATTCATCAACCAAAAAGTCTTGTCACTTCATGTCTGTTATGTCCACTCTCTTCCATTCCTATAGAGAAGAGCCACCTCTCACCTCCTTGACCCCAATCTCTACTCCTAACTGTCCTTTTCTATTTTGTGTCTGGGCTCCTCTTTCTATAAGGTGACTCTGTTCAAGTTTCTCATCTGCTTGGAAATAACAATTTCTTTAAAAATTTTTATTGTAATTTTTCCCGTTACCATTTATTCCCCTTATATGGTTTTTAACACTAAGCAATTGCCCAAATGCCTTCAAAATAAAATGTGATCTCTTTCCTTATGAAGCTCAACCTTGGCTGCACCTTAGAATCATGTGAAAATTTTTGAAATACTTTAATGCCTAGGCTACATCTGAGACCAATTAAATAAGACTGCGGGAGTGAGGCATCAGGGTTTTTTACTTTCCAGGTGATTCTGGGATGCAGCCCAGGTTTTGAAAGTGGATCCTGCTTCAGTCTACCTGGCAGGCTCGAGAAATGAGGTTCACAGCTGAAAAGTGCATATTGCTTACCATGAGTCTCTTTCCTGGTTCCTCTCCCTGCCTTCATCCTTTGGCACCATGAATCCAATGATTTTACTTATTTGTAGCTCATTTACTTACTTATTTATAGTTTGATAGATCTCAGATGATAAGATTGAATTTTATCAAAATTCCTTTCACTCATGAAAACCCATGAATTTGCATTACTGGATTATACATTCACCAGAAAGAGAGGGAAAAAGAGAGACAGAAAGAGAGAACCAGAAAGGGAGATAAAGAAAGAACAAAAACAGGGAAAGAGAAAGACAGAAACAGAGAGAGAAGAGTGAGAGGCCAGAGAAAATTTTATTTTAATAAATTCCCATGGTATTGTGGGGGCTAGCAAGTCTAAATTCCATAAGGCAGATGGGCAGACTTACAATTCAACTAGGAGTTGATGAGGCAGACTTGAGTCTGAATTCTGCAGGCCCACAGGTTGGGAGTTCAGGCTGTGTTAGCTGAAACCTGTCTTTGTTCTCAAGGTTTCCAATTGATTGACTGGGACCCACCTACTTGATGGAGGCTAATCTTCTTTACTCAAAGTGTACTTCTTTAAATGTTCATCACATCTAAAAAGTGTCTTCACAGCAACACCTAGACTAGCATTTGACCGAGTATCTGGACACCACAGTCTAGTTAAGTTGGCATATAAAATTAACCAACAACGCATTATTGGGCTTTAAATTTACTAACCTTGCTGTGTGAGACTGTGTTAAATGGTTTTAACTCCTATCAAATATTCTGTTATGTAAATACACCTCAGTGTATTTTTTGTATCTCCAGTGATGAACATTTGGGTGCCCTCCAGGTCTCTGATATTCTGAGCAGTGTTGTTATTTGCATTATTGCCCACACCTTTGGATGTTCTCATGGGAGTGGGATGACTAGTCATAAAGTATGTGAATGGTTAATCTGAGGAAATCATGGCGAACTCTTGGGGAAAGAGTTTGGCATAATTATTGAGTACATAGAGATTCTCTTGATCTACACTTCTTTGGAGACTTCTAATAGACTTCCTGGAGACTCCTGAAGTTTCAGCAATACAATGGGTTTAAAAGTTATTTCATTAAATCTTGGTTGTATTTTTTTCTACCATTAATTATGTTAAACTTTCTTTTATGAGCTTATTTTCCACTTGCTTTTCTCTTTTGTAAAATGTTTATTCATGTATTTTTCAATTTTTAATTGAATTTTTATACTTTTTTATCAGTTTGTAGGCCTTCTTTATATAGTCTTAATTCCAAAATTTTATTCATTGTATATATTGCAAATATGTTATTAAAGTTTATAACTTTTTTCATCTTATATTGAGGCATATTTTGATATACAATTTTTTTAAATTTAATATAGTCAAATTTACTTATTCCTTATAGTTAATCCTTTTTGTGAATTGTTTAAAAAATATTTTTCCAAAATCAAGTTTTAAAAGATATTTGTCTATACTTTCACAAAATTTTTTTAACTCTCTTTTTTATTTAAAAAATAATTTTAAAGATTTTGTTTATTTATCTTTAGAGGGGAAGGGAAGGAGAGAGGGAGAGAAATATCAATGTATGGTTGCTTCTCCCGTATCCCCTGCAGGGAACTGGCCTGCAACCCAGGCATGTGCCCTGACTAGGAATCTAACTGTGACCCTTTGGTTTACAGGCCCTCACTCAATCCACTGAGCTACACCAGCCAGGGCTAAACTTTCATTTTTAATATTAAAGTTCTCAATCTATCTGGAGTTAATTTTTGTATAGCATATGATATAGGAATACAAATATATATTTTCTTCATAAAAATTAATCTTTAATCTCCATTTATTAAATTATCCTTTCTTTCCCCCCTCACCTGTCAAACACTGTCATAAATTAAAGTTTCATACATTTCTGGTTCTAGGTACTTAATTGCATTGTTCTCGTGAACTTGTATCTGTGTGGTTGTTGCATTAGTTGAAACTGTTACATTCTCTCATTGAGTTATGAGAAAGAATCAATATTACCAAAGGAAAAACTCATAAGATGGGTTATGTATAGATGTAAATAAGTAAGTAGTCTGTACCTCATCAAAAAAGATATACATATGGAAAATAAATATATGAGAGGTTTCTCCACAGCTTATGTCATCAAGGAAATGTCAATTAAAACAAATCGGAGATACCAGTACTACATTATCAAAATTTGGAGCCCTGACATCAAATGATGAAGAGTATATGGACAAACAGAAAGTTTCATTTCTTGCTGTTGAGAATGAAAAGTGGTACAGGTACTTTGGAAGACATTTTGCTGATTTCTTACAAAAGTAAACACACCCTTATCACACTTACTTACTCAAAGAAGTTGAAAGCTTATGTTCACACAAAAACATCTACATGATTGTTTACAGCAGTTTTATTTATAATAGCCAAAATTGGGAATACCAATATGTCCCTTAGAAGATGAATGAATCAATAAGGTGATTACTAGAGGGAAAGAGACTGGGGGCAAGTAGAATAGGGTAATGGCAGAAGGAATAAATGGTGACCAAGGGAGATTTGAGTTTGGGTGGTGAACACACAATACAATGTAACAATGATGTGTTACAGAATTGCATATTTAAAGCGTATATAATTTTATTAATCAGTGTTGCCCCAATAAATTAAATTAAAAAATTTAAAGGGTGATCAATCTGGACAATGATATAATGATATTACTTAGTGTTAAAAAGAAATGAACTATTAAGCCATGAGAAAAACATGGAAGGACCTTAAGTATATGTTACTAAGTGAAAAAGGTCAATGAAAAAGCTATATACTGCATGATTCCAACAATATGATGGTTTGCAAAAGGTAAAAATGTAGAGACAGCAAAATAATCAGTTTCAAGTTTTTTACTCTTAAGTATGATGTTAACTATAGGTTTCTTTGTAGACATCTTTTAAGTTGAGGAAGTTTACCTGTATTCTAATTTACTAAAAGTTATTTTTTTCATAATTGGATATCATGATGAATTACATTAACTGATATTTATATGTTCAACCAGTTTTGCATACCTGGAATAAATTCTACTTGATTGTGATGTATAATTGCTTTTATATGTTGCTTAATATTTTGTTGAAAAAATTTGCATCTAAGTTCATGAAAGTTTTTTTTTTTTTTAATTTTCTTTGCTTGTAGTTTGTTTGTCCAGGTTTCATATAAGGGTAATGTTAGTCTTGCAGAATGAGAAAGGAAGTATTCCCTAGGCTTCTATCATCTAAAAGAGATTATAGAGAACTGGTATAATATCTTCCTAAAATGTTTGAAAGAATTCACAAGTGAGCCCATATGGATCTGGTGCTTTCTGTTTTGTATCAGTATTATTGATTCAATTCCTTCAATAGATATAGGCCTATTCAGATTGTCTCTTTCTTCTTGAATAAGTTTTGGAAAATAGTACTTTTCAAGAAATTGAGTCATTTCATCTGGCTTATTTAGTTTGTGGGCATGGAATTGTTCATAATATGCTTTTATTATCTTTTAAATATCCATAGGAGCTGTAATGATGTCCTCTGTTTCATTTCTGATGTTAGTAATTTTTATCCTCTGTCTATTTTAAGCCTGGGTAGACGTGTATTGATTTTATTGATCTTTTCAAAGAATTAGTTTTACTTCTGTTGATATTTTTCTATTAAATTGTATCACATTTTATTGATTTATACTCTAATTCTTATTATTTACCTTTTTTCTTATAACTCTGGATTTAATTGCATTTTCCCCATAGTTTCCTAAAGGGGAAATTTAGATTACCAATTTTAGGTATTTTCTTATTTTCTAATATACGCATTGAACACTATGACTTTCCCTCTACTGACAGATTTTGCTGCATTCCACAAATTTTATTAAGTTGTATTTTCATTTTAATTAAGCTTGAAATATTTTAATATTTCTTCTTTGTATTATTTAAAGTGTGTTCAATCTCTACATATCTTAGTATCTTCTAGTTATTGTATTTTATTGATTTTTAGCTTAATTACATTGTAATCTGTAATGATTTTAGTTTATTTGATTTTGTTAAAGTATTTTTGTGGCCCAGAATGTGGTCTTTCTTGGTAAATACTCCATGTGAGCTTGAAAAGAATGTGTACTATACTGCTGTTTGATAAAAATATTAATAGATGTCAGTTATATCCAATTGATTCATGCTGTTACTGAGTTTACCCATACTATTACTGATTTGATTCTTGTCAGAAAAAAGTTTAACAACTATTCAAATTTATTTAATACTTACATTACTTTTTTAAAACACGCTTTTTTGGCAATTTGTAATTTTAGAAGCTTATAATTATTATAATTTATAATTGGTTGCTATTTATAAATTTTTGAATAATTATTCATTATTAAATATTCAAATTTGTTACCTATAATTTGTATCTTTCCCAAAATAAGCCTTTCATCTTCTCTCTCTCTCTACATTAATTCACTCCTGCCAGTAAAATTTTAAATTTATTTGTAAGCTAATCTTCAAGACATTTCCGTAGTACAATGGATTTTCATTACATCATTCTTCAGTATATGAAAGCCTGTCTACATGATTTTATAAATTTATGCATGGATAGTACAATATTTTAATATAATGTTTGTAAATTTAAATCTAAGGGATATTTTGATTAAAAGCCTGAATTTGAACTAAAATAAATATTCAGTGAGGAAATAGCCCAGATGGCATTTGTATTGTAACAGTGCCTATTTATTTTTTGTATCTGGATAGTGAAGAGAACCTTGCTAATTGCAGTATTAAATTATTTTATTCACTACACGCATAAAATAGAGGTCTGGATGAACCTTAAATTACCTCACAAACAGTTCACTATTATTTATCTCCTTTTATAATGGTGCTCTCAAGACATCAATTTTATACCAAATTATGCTGCCTGATGCCCTTTTAAATTTAAACTCTACTGAACTCAGTTTCACCTATAGAACCATAATTGGTTCTTCTCTGGGGTTTTGTGAAGATTGTGTGATAGGGTAAGTGGGCAAATATAATATCTATTACATGCTGTTTCAGTATAATACCTATTTCTTTTATTGCAGAATTTATTTTAGCCATTTATATTCTTTAGATTTATTATTCTGGAGTCCTTGGGAGTTTTGTTATGATTATTTATATATCATAACTAATATGTGAACAACTTGACTTTTATTAACATTATCAACTATTTATATATTTTAACAAATTTGTCAAAAGCAATTTCTTAGTTAAAATTTTAATTGAGAGTACTAGTCATATATTCACAGATAGCCAAGAAATTTTACTTTAAAAATAAATGAAAGAGTGCTTGCTATGCCTTAAACTGTTCATTAAAAAAATCGTATTTTGGCAATTGTATTTTTAAATAATATCTTTACTAACTGTGGAGGCTCTCAATATCTCTGGATTTTCTTTACATCTAATTATATTGAAATAGGATCTTCTACTCTTAATCATAAAAAAGTCAATGCTACTACAGTTCCTACATTGGATGAAGAGACTTATTTCTTAAAACTATTTTTACCCCTTTCACATTCATTTGTGCAATCAGTGTATCTCTGACTAGTCTTTGTTGAGAAGGAAACAACCAGTGGTAGGCTAGAAATGCATTGTTGTCTATTCTCTGGATGGTGGGGGGACCCTGATTTTCAGTGTTTGCTTATTTCTCTGAAGTACATGCTCCCTTCACAGTCAGATTAAGTGACCAATGAGCCAACACTATGCTAAGAGTTGGGAAGGTGCTAAGTGATGTGCATATTACACTTTGAAATTGGTTGGTTCCAGATCCAGTTTTTCCTTGGAAAAAAGGAAAAAAGAAAGAATGGTGATACTTTATTTCAGTATCTTGTTCATGCTCTTGAGTGAAAAGTATAGGTCTAGGAGTTTTTTCCCATCTTGTAGAATGTTTCATTGAACTTAATAATGCAACTACTCATTCATACCCAATACTTGCTCAGCAGTGCCCAGGCTTATTGACAAATACACTGAGCTCTTTCTATTAAATCTGTTCAACTCTATCCTCTCACTGTGCTTCTAGATGTATGTGCAAAGCTTCTTCTGTCCTAAGAATGGTTCTCTAAGTTCTTCTCAAAATCATTAAAATGTGGAGGGAAACACTTGGAAAACAATATTTTTAAAAAATTAACTCTCCCAGGAGTCACTGCATCCGCATCCTTCAGAAGGGCAACCTTATGGTCTACTGGAGTCTCCCAGTACAATTTCCCTTTCAGGCATTGGCCAGAAGCCTATTGTCTGGGGAAAGAAAGTGTAATCTTTATTTTGTGTCTTGAGGCTTAAAAGTTAAATTTGTTTGAGAACTCATGGGTATGAATCTCCATGTTGAAAAGGAAATGATATTCTCAGATCCAGTAGTGAACAGTGTCTGGTTTCTATTTTCACTCCAGGATCTTGGGCTCACTGGAGGCTAGAAATAAGTCACTAAAAACTGGATCCACCAGAGCACTTAGAAATTCAGAGATGACAGAAAACCCAAGGGAAAAGAAGATGTTGGAGTCCATGCTACAATGTAAAGGGGGTCACAGTGATTAATTAGACATACTTTAATACCTACTGTACTTATGATAATTATATATGGCAAGTTTGTACTGTTAAAATAGACAAATATTAAATGTCCTTTGTTAACAAAGACATTACATGGATTGCAATTTTTCCCTAGATACATACATCATAAGAATGCATTTTATCTCTCTACAAGCAATGCTGGGAAAGCAGTAGTACCTGAGCTGCCCGTGGAGATCAGTGTTGCAGATGAGTGTCCCAAAGCAGAGACTGACGGTGGACTGGCACATTCACCCTGGACTTCTCTGTGAGGAGCTCCAGTGGCTCAACTGGTTAGTAAATGGTACTAACACAGAGTTTTTTGTTTTTTTTCCTCTATCTCTGATTTAGTCAGATGTTCAGATGTAAGGCCTTCTTCTCGTGAGAATCACTGAAAACACAACATTTGTGTGATCCCATGGAAACAGAGCCAAAATGTGACATAAAATATGACTGTGGCTGTGATTAATAAACTGATTAAAACTGATTCAGAAGGCACATAGAGGAACTTAAACTGAGAGTGTGAGTAAGAGGTAGAGTATCTGATAGATGCCAGTTTGTCATTTAGGAGGGTGGAATTTTAAAAAGGACTTTGGAGCATCAAGTTCTCTTACACAGAATACTTTTTTTTCCAAAACAACTTATTTTTTTTTAAACATCCAATTCACTGTCTCCACACATACCCCTCCAGTTTTAAGGGAGATTAAAAGTCAGTATTTATTCACCAAAATGGCCTTCCTCATTTCCTTGTACACATTGTGCTGGGTCTCTGCTGCTAACAGAGTTCATTCGAATCACATACCATTTGCCTTCAGGGATTAATTTTCCTTGTGGTGACTCTCTTTGGAACCATCAGGAGACTCAGACACAGCCAAAGTGTCAAAAGGAATGGAGACAGAGAAACAGGCTCTTCAAATATGTAGCAATAGGACAATCGTGCCAATTGTAGCATCAAGATCATTGCCTTTGGCCTTTGCTTTTTGTCTGCCGGAACCCTGAGTTCCTCCACCCTGAATAAATACATTGAATGACATCTACTTCTGCTTCTGATCCTCCTCCTCCTTCTTTTTGTCAATCCCATTCTTAGGAAACAGTATAGTATAAATCAACTTACAAAGAAATACTTACGACCATTTGAAAAGTATCAAGGAAACTGATTTTGGCCTCTCTGCTACCTTGTGTTTCTTTGGCAAAGCAGAAGATATTTGTTGCAGAATATTTCAAGGAGAATCTCTAAATTTAAATGTATGTAGCTGTTCCTCCTAACCACACTGAAGGGCCATACACTCTCTTCCTACCCACTGTGTTAAGTTGTTGCGTGTTATTCTAATTTAAGTTGCCACTTACCAATACCCATTTTGTGATAGACAAGTTTTATGTAACACTGTCGTATGTTGAAATAAGTCTGTAGTTTGAATTTCCTGTCTTGCTTTGCCACAGGCTGAAAGCTTTGAAGGGATGAATACTTGATCTGCAGGTGCTTGGAGCTCACAGAAGGCAGAAATCTCTGAATGCTGAGGACAGGAGAGGAGAAGGTTCCCTTTGCCTTCTGTGGCTGTTTCAAGTTGCTCATACTGTTCCATGTGACACGGTGGCAGCCAAAACTGGCACCCTCTTCCAAATGTTTTTCAGAGGCCAGATATTTTATACCACAATCTCATGTAAATTTTGAAAAATACATTTTCATTCCAACAATGGTAGCTATGGCTGAAATGTGTTTCACACTGGCCCTGGATCCTGGAGGGGTGCACACTTTCCTTCACACCATTTCTACTCCCATCATTATTTCCAGCTCCCTCTTTACTGCCTTCTCCTCTCCAGGTGAACACCAACAGATCGGGTGAACAAATACATGCATATGCTCTGCTCTAGTAAATGGTCCAATTATTCTGCATGCCCTGCTCCTTACATGTGGGGATTTGGGACTGGCATGTTCTCTCATTTCCCTGTCCAAGGACCAATGTGGTGATTCAAAGGTGTTTGAAGATAGCTGCACCCTTCCTGGATCCCATAGTAACACATCACCGTGAAGGCTCCATTCTCATTTTATGAGACAAGTTCAAGAAAGGACAGGAAGCTCCTCTACAGATCTGTGCAGACCTACAGATCATTAGTATTCGTGTCAATGTTCCACCAACCACAGCTGGAGACATGCTCATTGGAGCTAGTCAACTGCCCATGGGAATAATCGGAGGGTGTGTGTGCCTTTTAGGAAATTGTTAAGCAGTAGGTGCCTAGTGTGCCAGGGGCAGAGAGCATGGCATGGACACGGCAGACCACATGCCCTCTCTACTGGGATCATCCCACAGGACAAAGGCTGTTTCTAATTTCACTGTCACAGAAGCCAGGCAAGAAAAGAGGCTCCATTGCCATCCCACAAACAAAAGGAATTAAAGCCTGAGGCCCTTTCCTATGAGAGTTGAGGAAATAATGAAAACCAACAAATAAGAATAAGCAAAGGCCATTTGTTCAGAGCCTGTTATAGCAAGGTAGTCAGCTACCATAACTTGGATTTGCAGAGATTCTAAAGTAGGCAGTACAATGGGAAGCCTTCATAGTGTAGAAAAGCAAGGGTTTTAGGTGGTCCCTAATTGGAGGCTGCTGGTCTGGAGAAGCTCTAGGTGGCTGACTAGAAGCAGGGCATCCTGTGTGGTGAGTAAGAGGTGCCTATTCACCTTTCTCTGTTTGGTCCAGAGTTGGAAGCAGGAGCAAAAAAAAAAAAAAAAAAACACAAGGGGGGGGGGGGGGAGAGGGAGAGAGACAGACAGACAGACATTGGTGGTGAATGACAAAGTCCTGACCATTCCAGGTCAATTGCTGCAGAGGCTGAGCTTTAACTTCCAGGCTGGTTGCTGCAGAGGTTGTGGGTCAAAATTCTATTATTATACATGGTCTGGTCATTGTCCAATTTTATACTATCTTTTGTAGTTGAAGTCTTTCAAATAATGTGATTTTCTTCTTTAATTAACTAAATTCTGTTATTTGAAACTATGAACTTCTTACTGGCCTACACATGTAGCTATGAATAAATATTCACTAAGCATTCTATTCAATATCATGATAAGATGAAAGATCTGAGATCTTGCTTATTGGGCAACATCTCATGCAAATAATGTTCAGGGCTAGTTGTATCCTTGGGGGATTGATGTGAATTAGTGAAGAAATCTCTGATGTCTAGGATTTTGAAACAGAGTAATAATCTATGGGTTTCTGGAATGCCTGTAGACGTTTTACATGATGACAACACAGAGAAGAAGGGAAGAGGTAATATGAACAAAACACTAAATGATGTACAATGTTAAAAATTCACTTTGAGTTTTTAGACAAGTTTTTATG